>APFE031579586.1:24687-54218 GCA_000404065.3 Pinus taeda | reverse complement strand
ATCAATTGAGCAAGAAAGAGGGCGATTTAGTCGATTTGGAGTGGTTCTGTAGAAGACAGCTTGAGTGGTCGCGCCCCTGCTCTGAGTGGTCGCGCCCCGCCTGAGTGGTCGCGACCTTTAGAAAAATGCACTGCAGAGGGGTCGCTGAGTGGTCGCGCCCCACCCAACTAGTCGCGCACTGAGCCTGAGTGGTCGCGCCCCTGAGAATGACTCCAACTTTCTGCAAATCGCCTCTTTTGAACTCTCACTCATTTTTCAAGCTCTCAAATGCATAATGAGGCCGTTTAGAGGGAAATTTACTCTTTATAGGCCCAATTTGAAAAAATTAACTTACCAAACCCACTTTCTAATGTTTTTGTTTTGACATTCACTTTTAACACTGTTTTGAGTTCACTTTGTTCTGAATTTGATCTTTTGAGTGCTTTAACTCCGTTCTTTTTGCAGGTTGACCATCTGATGGACTCTGGCGAGGAGACCAGGGTTATTGCCGGCATTTTGAAGAATTTTGAAAATTTTCCTTATTTTTTGCAAATTTCACATGACCTTGGGTTTAAAAACAGGGTTTTTAAATCCAAGGTATAAATGAGCTGTACCTGATGAAAAAATATCAATGGAACATATTTACATACCTCCTTCCGGCTTGCTGGGACTATTAGACCTTTGACTCATGACCTTGCAGTGATTTTTGACCAAAACCCTAGACCTAAGACTTGGGATTTCAAGACAAAAATAAAACAAGTGTAACACAAGCTCATTTAAATGATATGTTCTGATCCAGCAAAGTCAAGAAGGGAACAAGGACCAGCTCCTCCATCAGTTTTATGGCATGCCTAACTGGATGCAAAACTGATACTGATGAGACACCTACCTATGCACATGCAAAGAGCTTTTGATCACCGATGGAGGGCTCAAGACCGACACTAACAGAGTAAGTCTGTTGGGAGCAATGACTTGCAATACTTCTCTTCAATCCGAATTATGGCACTGAAGATTTGCTCAGCTTCATTACAAAGCCTTACCTGATGTAAGGAAGATGGTCAAATTTATGTCCTAATTCAACTTAGATCATGAAGGAGTTAATCAGGGTTGTGCAGCTAGAAAACATACAAGGGGACCATTCCCCTCAAGTGAAAGTTAAACTATAAATATTCTTCAATTGATCCATTTTGATCTATCAGGTATGTTGCCCATAACATCTTTGGGAGGATATTTGTACTATGCAATTTTTGTGGATGACTTCTCTCGTAAAACATGGATCTATTTCCTAAAGGAGAAGGACGAAGTCTTCAAATGGTTCTGCTCTTTCAAAGCCTTGGTTGAGAATCAAATAGGAAAGAAGATCAAAATATTGTGGACTGATAATGGAACTGAATATGAGTCAAATGAATTCAATGACTATTATAGAGAAGTTGGCATTAAGAGGGGGATCACTACTGCATATACTCCTGAGCAAAATGGTGTTTCTGAAAGGAAGAATTGAAATATAATAGAAGCCACCTGTGCCATGCTTCATGACCAAGACCTACCAAAGTTCTTACGGGAGCAGCTAACAACACTGTTGTATATGTTCAAAATAGATGCCTGCATCAAGCATTGGACTTCAAGACACCTGAAGATGTTTTCACCAGTAAGAAACCTGATGTTTCTCATTTTATAATTTTTGGTTGTCTCATATATTTTCATGTGCCGAAAGAGAAAGGAAACAAGCTAGATGCATCTAGGAAGAAAGGAATGTTTGTGGGCTACAGTGAAACTTTGAAGGCATAGAGAATCTGTGCTTGGTCAAAGAGAAGTGGAAATAAGTCATGATGTCACTTTTGATGAAGATTCTGCCCTTAGGAAAGTCCGAGATATTCCTATCCCTAGGAAGGACAATGATGATGATGCAGGAAAGCAGGATGAATCTCTGACAGATGATCTGATGCTCGATGTTGAAGGTCTGATGGATCCCATTGATCCACCTCCTACTGAGCCCTCTACTTCAAGAAAAAGACCTTTGTGGCTCAAAGATACTCTTGAAGATGCCGAGAGACATGTTGCACCAAGGGGAACATTTCATGAAAGCAAGAAGCTGAACATGTACCAAGGGTACTTCGCTGCCATGAGTACCATTGTACAATATGAGCCATGTAGATTTGAAGAAGCCGTGAAGAACCAAGGTTGGAATGCTGCAATGAACGAGGAATATGAGTCGATCATGAAGAATGATGTCTGGTATGTGGTTCCTAAACCCAAGGACAAGTCAATGGTCACTTCAAAATGGCTTTACAAAATCAAACATGGAACTGATGGGAGTGTTGAAAATTTTAAAGCCGGGTTCGTTGCTTAAGGCTTCTCTCAAAAAGGAGTCGACTATGATGAGATATTTGCACCGGTTGCCGGATATACCACTATCTGTTCGATCATATCCCTTGCTTCGTCGCAAGGATGGAGCTTACACCAAATGGATGTCAAAACTACTTTCTTGCATGGCTTGCTTAAGGAGGAAGTCTATGTAGAACAACCCGAGGGGTTCGGAGTTCAAGATCGTAAGACACATGTATGCAGTCTATCGATTGAAGCAAGCCCCTAGGGCTTGGTATGAGAGGATAGATAGCTATCTTATGAAGTTGGGTTTTACGAGTGAAGCTGACCCAGACCTATACTTCAAGGTTTAAAAGGACAAGCCTCTCATTCTGGTCCTTTATGTGGATGATCTCTTCCTGACAGGGGATGACCCTCTCATTCATCAACGCAAGAGAGAGTTGGTTTCTAAATTCGAAATGAAGGACCTAGGACTAATGCACTATTTCCTAAGGTTGAAGGTCTGGCAAAAGCTAGGTGATATTTTCCTTTCTCAAGGAAAATACATTGTGAAGTTGTTTGAGAGATGTGGGATGGTGGATTGCAAGTCTATGTCTACTCCGATGGAACTCAACTTCAAGAAGCTATGTGGAAGTGTTGTTTGGCCTTGATTAGCGAACCCTTCCGAGTATCATTAAATTTTGGGGGGCTTGATGTTATTGGTAAACTCCCGTCCTAACATATGCTTCACTGTGAACACGTTGAGTCAATTTATGGTCGAGCCTCATCACATTCACTGGAATTTTGCTTAGAATCTCTTGAGATACCTTTGGGGCACAATCCACTATGGTCTGAGATACACTGCCGAGAATTTGAGTTTACATGGATATACAAATGCTAACTGGGCTAGCGGTGTGGTGGATCGTAAGAGCATGTCTGGGTGTTGCTTCTCTTTGGGGACTGCTTCAATATCTTGGATGAGCAGGAAGCAAAAATTGGTTGCTTTAAGCACTGTCGAGGCCGAATACATTGCTGTGAGTATGGCCTGTTGTGAGCTGTTTGGTTGAGGAAGCTCTTCAGTGACCTATTTGAGCACATCCTAGATACCACTGTGATCTTCCGTGACAACCAGAGTGGGATTCACCTTTCAGAGAATCCTGTGTTCTACGACCACTCCAAGCACATTGATATCAAGTACCACCTTATCCGGGATATGGTACAACGGAAAGCAATAAGGCTCCAACACATCAGGACGAATGAACAAGTCACAGATATTCTCACGAAGCCCTTGGGGAAGGTCAAATTCTTCACCTTCCAAGGGAGACTTGGTGTCGTGGAAAGACCCTCCTATAAGGGTCTTGCATGAGTTGGACACTGAGCTTTGGGAGCTCCTGGGGGCTTGGGGTACTTCTTGGAGCTATGAGCGACTAAGGGAGAGTGGTTCACCTTCCCCTAGTGGTCGCTATGTACAGGGTGACTAGTTGACCTTCCCTTGTGATACCTCATGATGATTGACATTGTAATGTTCCAAACTAGGAAAAATATTATTATGCAAAGAAAACAATTAAAACAACACCATAAAATTGAAACATTCATTGTACACCCATAAGAAGTCCAGGAATAACCAACAACTGAGCCATTTTATAATAATCTGGGAGGAAAGTACAATAATGTGGAAGTGGTACACCTGAGCTTGCCTCAATGGCAACCTACAAGCACCAGGTGATGAATACCAGAAAGCCCAACGATTGCCATAACCAACTCTTCTAGAAAGCTACGCTACTGCTCCAAAATTGCATTGCTGCCTGACTTTGCTCCCTGATTTTCCCACCCTAGAGTGCCCAGAAAATTCTAAAAAATTAGGAGCATACTCCCTGCCAAAAACCCAGAAAAACCCAGAAAGGGTTTCCCTTGGTTCCAACCTTAAAAAGTTGACCCTTCACAGCTTGGCCCTCCCCCACATACGAATTCTGTTGTTGTGACTGCTCCTGTCAATCTCTGCACTCTCAACTCCAACAACCCTCCTCAAATGGCCCTCCAAATGATCTCCCAGCTCCCCAGCTCCAAAATCCCCAGGATAATGTAGCCCCAACAAATTTCACTCCAATGACTGCGTAACCCATGCATTGTTGTTACTCTCCCTATTCTGCGTTGTTGTTACTCTCCCTATTATGCGTTGCTGCTACTCTCCCTATTGTTGGAACTCAGCCTCCTTGTAGTTACTCGACCTCCTACTTCTCCTTTCACTGTGGTTGTAACTCGATTCTACTCTGCTGTTAATCTCCCTGCTCTACATTGCTGCTACTCTCCCTGCTCTTGGAACTCAACCTCCTTGCTATTACTCAGTCTCCTGGTTCTGTACTCGGCCCTCCTGCTTTTACTTTCCTGTTGTTGTAACTTGGCCCTTCTACTGCTCCTTTCCCTGTGGCTATAACTCGACCTCCTAACTGTTACTTCCCCTTATTGCTGTAACTCGACTTGCTGTTGCTGTTGTGGAAATTTCTTAATCTAGACACAAAAAGTCTACAACAGTCACTAGTTTAACATCTCCTACTTGTCATTTTATTTAACAAGTTATTTAATTACATAAACAATGATGTAAACACTACTGCAGACTACACTGACATACAGATCATAAACTGAAACGATAAATGAGACAAACACACAAGGGACACCTTTATTTTTGGACATGTCCCCGGAAAAACCCAACTTGGGAAAACCGGTGCAGCAGATAGAGGGTTTGTATTATTAAGCAAGCAGAATTTGAGTAGAACAGGTTGTCTCTCACACTGGCTAACCTTACAGAGAAATCACAGCAACAAGAAATACGTACGAGGGTTTACCTCGCTCCCCAAGTCACAGTTGATCTAGATGAGTGATCTAACGCCCTCCTGGCAAACACTGCGCAGTCCCTACGCAATCACTGCGTGGGCATGCATCTTGCCTCTAGACGACTACGTCACCCCTTCTACTAGATCAATTTGCCAAGTGAAGTCTGTCGTTCAGCCCTTCCGGCTCAAAACCTTGTTTCCCCAACAAAATCTTGCACTACTAACGAATACTCTGCACTGACACTGCAAGAGCCCCATCCTGGACTGCATCAGCTATGCATGAGCCCCCCTTGGGATGCGTAGGCCTCTACGCTGCCTTCCTTTCGCTCAAGTTGCCTCTCTACCACGTACTCTTTGGCTCGGAACTTACTCTCTGATCCAAATCTCTGCTTCTGCCACTCTCACTGCAACAAATCACTTGTTCGATTCTCTCAGCAAACCACGCCCCAAAAAATTGAATTGACTGATCAATATGCTCACTCAATGTGTCTCCAACTGACCCTCAAGCTTCCTCTTATACTTTTCCTGTTGATGAATCAACGTTCGAGAATAAGTCTAATCAATGGATAAGATTAAATTAGACTTGATCCTTGTCTCTTAGAAGCTTCTCACCCATATTTTATTAATACCCATTAATATTTTTAATTTCCTAAGTTTAGACTTAGGAATCCCATTAAAAATATTAATTATTTTAATAAAATACAATCCGGGTGGAATTTCACCAAACGATTTCTGGGTCTTGGAGATCTCATGTGTTCTAGCCACTCCACAAAATTTCGTAGCTAGATCACATCCGATGCTACCCAAAAATCAACATTCCCTCTTAGCGAGGAATGTGCTCTAGCAATACTTCTGAACAAAAGTGTCACACTGATCCACGGCATCGGTCCTTTGCACTGCTAATGCTTGGCCTGCTGCCTCTCATCCACTGCGTCACTGCAATTTGTACTGCTGCCCATGACACTGCCACTATCACTACTACATTTGTATTGCAGCTCCCTCTCAAAATGTTGCATCATGCTGCCCATAGCATTGCAACTACTAACTGTTGCATTGCAACTCAGTTGCTGAGAAATAAGCAACTGAAAAGCCACCTAGTGGCTGACATGCTAGTCAGTCTGGATACCCCGTGATGCTGAAGCTACCTCTGCTGCTAATCTGTGCTGACACTTTGATGCTACTGTGTTGCTGTTGTATCTACTTTGTGCGTTCCACACTGCTGCAACATTCTATTGCGCTGCTTCAGACTTTGGCACTCTAGCTCTGCCACTGTTGATGCATCATCCCTCGCACCAACTGACACCCATCATTCTGCTACTGTCATTAAAGGCTCCCATAACTGTATGTGATCCAAGAGGTTGGGCACCTCAAGGATCCTGCCCCTGTGTAGTCCTCCCGACTACAGCTCCATATCACCCCACCTTTTCTCCAAAGGTGCATGAGCACTCGTGGCGCAATCCTTATCATCGTCCTCCTTGTCAACTTTTGCTGGAGCAACCTTTGAGTTAGACTTCTCTTCCTTTCCCTTCTTCCAAGGGTATTGAGTCGTGAAATGTCCCTGTTCCCCACATCTGAAGCATTTGACTTTGGATATGTCTTTCTTTTTCCTCTTCTACTGCCCTTGTTGTCCCACTGATGCGAGAGTTGCATCGTCCTCTTCCTCCTTCTTGGGTCTGATTCCTTTGCCGCTACTTCCAGCCTTGGTTAACCGTCTGATCTCTTCCTGTCAAAGAGCTTGCTCACATCTCCTCCCAATTAGGGAGAGAAACCTTGCCCAAGATGCTCTGGACAAAGGTCTCCCAGTCTTCAGTGACTACATTCAGGGTAGTCCTAACCATGAATTCGAGATCTGGTGTAGACCCTACAGAAGTTAGCTGGTCTCGGATCCCTTGCAACCTAAGAATGAAGGGATCGATTTCTTCTCCCTTCTGCATCTGATACTGCCTCAACTGGTTCTCAAGAAACATCTTCTGTTGAACAGAAGTTCCCTCATACAAAGTGGTCAAGGCCTCCCACATTTCCCTTGTTGTGTTCTTTTTAACAATATGTGGGACCACATGATCCTTGACCCCGTCCAAGATCATGCACTTCGCCTTGGCGCGAACCTTCTTGTATTTCTTGAGAAGATCAGCATCGACCGAAACAACAACCATCCTCAAGGCATAATTCTTGATGCGATTTTTGTCCAAGACCACCAGGATCCTAGCCTTCCATATGACAAAGTTGGATGCTCCATCCAATCCGTCCTGATCCATCAGTCCATTTACTGCCATCTCTGCTCAAATGAGTGTCAAAAAAGCTCTCTTCTCCTTCTTTCGTTTTTGCCCCAACAAAACTCGGATCTGGATTTCTTTGGCGCTAGAAATCCTCTAAGGAACAAGTTCCCTCTAGACTCCCTTTGAGTCCTGATTTCCTTCATGGAAATCCTTCCACCAAATAATGTCGAATCACCCCTCTGATCCTCCTTTGGCAAGAAATTTGTTAAGGCAGTGACTCCCTCTACCTTGGTTCAGTCTCCTCAAACGCTGTTCTACACCAGCAATAACAACGTCCCACCAGCACCTCAGATCTGATCTGCATTGCTCCCTTTGCCCCAACAATTGAAGAATCTGAGCTCCTCAGGCTTTGCGCAGTCACTGCGTGAGCTAGATTAGCTCCTCCTGGCCACTGCGTCACTCCTTTCCGGTCCAGAAAGATCACGTGGCTCTACGTGAGCCTGATCTGCCCCTCTCTGCTTCTGCGTTGGCCCAGAGAGCTGACGCAGTCACTGCGTGGGATCCTCCCGGCTACTGCATCACCCTCTCCTGGCTTAGAATGCTAATGCAGGCACTATGTGAGCCTCTGCGTAACTTCTTTTGCACTGCGTCACCCTTCCTCTGTGTTTTAGGCTCTAGAACAGCGCTGTCCCTCGGGTCAGCTGCCTCTCTGCAGTCGATTTGTTGGATCTCCCGGCCGATGGCTTCAGTGTCCTACGATCTACAATCCCTTTGATACCATGTGGAAATTTCTTAATCAAGACACAAAAATCCTGCTGCAGTCACTGGTTTAACATCTCCTACTTGTCATTTTATTTAAGAAGTTATTTAATTACATAAACAGTGATGTAAACACTACTGCAGACTATACTGACATACAAATCATAAATTGAAACAATAAATGAGACAAACACACAAGGGACACCGTTATTTTTGGACAACACATCCCGGAAAAACCCAACTTGGGAAAACTAGTGTAGTAGATAGAGGGTTTGTATTATTAAGCAAGCAGTGTCCGAGTATATGTTGCCTCTCACATCGTCTAACCTTACAGAGAAATCATGGCAGCAAGAAATATATACAAGGGTTTTCCTTGCTTCCCAAGTCACAACTGATCCAAATGAGTGATCTGACACCCTCCCGAAAAACACTGCGCAATCCCTACGCAATCACTGCGTGGGCTTGCATCTTGCCTCTAGAGGACTGCATCACTCCTTATGCTGGATCGATTTTTTGAGTGAAGTCTGTCATTCATCCCTCTCGGCTCAGAACCTTGCTTCCCGAGCAAAATCTCGGACTATTGACGAATGCTCTACACTGCCACTACAAGAGCCCCTCCTGGACTGCATCAACTATGCGTGAGCCCCTCCTGGGCTGCGTAGGCCTCTACGCTGCCTTCCTTTCACTCAAGTTGCCTCTCTGCAAAATACTCTTTGGCTTGGAACTTACTCTCCGAACCAAATCTCTACTTCTGCCCCTCTCACTGCAACAGATCACTTGTTCGATTCTCTCAACAAGCCACTCCCCAGAAGATCAAATTGACTGATCAATATGCTCACCCGATGTGTCTCCAACCAGTGTTGTGAAAATCGCGATAAAATTGTGATTTTATCATTTTATCGCGATTTTTTCGATAAGTCGAAAATATCACGATTTTTATACGAAATTATCGCGGGTAATTTTTTTTTGTGCCGATTTTTATGAAATTATTGCGATAATTTGAAATTATCGCGATAAAAATGGAAAAAATCGCGGGGGCTTCGCGGCAGCGAGGTTTTATATAGTTTTTTTGGTTTTTTTTTTATGAATTTATTTGGACAGTCGCGCGCGGAGGGCAGAGGAGAGCTGGGAGACTAAGCTGGAGAGGGTTTGAAGCTAATTCGAAGTGCTTAGAGGAGAAAATCAAGAGGAGACCACCGATTTCTCCATAGAAACAGTATGTGGATTAATTTGTTTTTGTTTTCATTGTTTAAAAACATTGTTTTTGTATTTTTTCATTGTTTTTGGTTGGGTAACTTGGTACGGGCACCATTTTTTTGTTTTCATTGTTTTTAAAGATTGTTTTTGTATTTCTTCATTGTTTTTGGTTGGGTAACTTGGTTTGACTATGGGAACCAATTTTTTTTTTTTGTTTTCGTTGTTTTTAAACATTGTTTATGTTTTTTTCATTGTTCTTGCCACTTGGTTGGGTAACTTGGGTTTGGAATGGTTGGGTAACTTGTGTTTGAACTTTGGAATGGCTATTTTTGGTTGGGTAACTTGGGTTTTCATTGTACAATGTAAAAATTAAAAATTAAAATACTAAATTGTAAATTTGTAACTTGTAATTTTGTAAATACTAAATTGTAATCCTTATTTTCCCATAGGTTCACAACTGCACCAAAACACCATTCAAATTTGCAACTTCAAAGTTCCAAAAAAAACATGCCAAGGAAATTGGATCCTTTCTGGGAATATGGTGAACCTAATGCTCTAAATGATAGACTAATTTGAGTTGCAAGTTGTGTGGCCACCCTATGTCCAAGGGGGTGTATAGGTTGAAGTATCACCTTGCACAAATCCTTGGAAAAGATGTGGGGCCTTGTACAAATACAAATCCTGAACTCATTCAAAGAGCCATGAGAGCATTGGAAAATTTAGACCAGACTAGAGAGGCCAAAGAAGAAATTAAAAGGCAACTAAAAAGGTCAATTTAAGGAAGTGACACTAGTTCTACTGCAGCATCGACCAATCTGATAGCTGCCACATCATTTTTTGTTCCTCGAACCACACCTGGTTCACAACCATCTATTAGTTCAATGCTAAAAAGAATTGAGAAAGAACAAGCTAACAAGTTGTTGGCAAAATTTCTCCTCTGGAGTGATATTCCTTTCAGCATTGTAAGGAATAATCCATTTTTCCAACCTACTGTTGATGCTATTGCAAGTGTTGGCCTAGGGTACAAAATCCCTTCTTATTATGATTTCAGAGGCTGGATTCTTCAAAATGAAAAGCGTGATTGCACCCAAAGATTGGAGGATTTTAGGGCATCATGGGCATAAACAGGATGCACTGTTATGTCAGATAGTTGGACTGACCAAAAAGGGAGAACCCTTATAAACTTCTTGGTTAGTTGTCCCAAGGGGACTATGTTTATCAAATCTATTGATGCATCTGCACAAATCAAAGATGCAAGAACTTTATGTGATTTGCTAGATGTGTTTATTTTGGAGGTGGGTGTAGAAAATGTTGTCCAAGTCATAACAGACAATGTTGCAAATTATGTTGTTGCTGGTAGGATGCTTATGGACAGGCATCCTACTTTATTTTGGACACCTTGTGCTGCACACTGTATTGAGTTGATGTTGGAGGACATAGGGAAAATTCCCTTTGTCAAAGATATTGTTGATTCATCCAAAAGCATTACAAAATTTATATATAACCATACATCTGTGCTTAGCTTGATGAGAAGATTCACCAACAACAAAGAGTTGGTGCGCCCCACCATTACACGGTTTGCCACCAGTTTCATATCTCTTCAATCCCTCTTGAATTCTATGTGGGATGTGAAGAAAATGTTTCTTTTAGAGGAGTGGCGTGCTTTGCCAATGAGCCGCAAACCAGAGGGAGAGGCCGTATGCAGACTAGTTCCACACCAATAATACTTCTGGGCGAGAGTGTAGGAGGTGTGCGCTGTTACTGAACCTTTGGTAAAGGTTCTTCGATTGGTTGATGGTGAGAAGCCTGCAATGGGCTATTTGTATGAGGCAATGGACAGGGCCAAAGAAGCCATTCGGGCCTACTATGATGGTAAGGGAGATGATGGGTTTCAGAGACAACTCCTCCTATGGGGAGTGATTGATGAGTGATGGAACAACACACTCCATCGTCCCATTCATGCTGCTGGGTTTTTCCTGAACTTTGCATTTTCTTACGCATGTGGGTTTGATTTTGATGCTGTGATCATGGATGGATTCTTATCCTGTGTCCAAAGGATGGTGCGATCTCCAAAACAACGTGTAGATATCTCTAAACAAATTGAGACATATAGGATGGCAGGTGGCACATTTGGCTTTGAGATGACTGTCACTGATAAGGCGATTAAAATGCCAGGTATTTTTTTAGTTTGTAACTTTGTTTCAAATTTCTTTCTCTTCAAATTCCATTTTTTTCTTATGTTTATTTAAAATTTTACTTGTAATTTTGTTGTAGATGCATGGTGGAAAATGTATGATGGCAGGGTAACCTTGCTGCAAAAGCTTGCCATTCGCATCCTCAGCCAAACATGTAGCTCCTCAGGATGTGAGCGCAACTGGAGTGTATTTGAAAAATTACACAACAAGAAGCGCAACAAGTTAACACTTAAACATTTAAAATATTGCAAATTTCCAAATAAATTTTTGAATTCATTAAACAATATTTTTTTTTATAAGTATTAATTATTATTTCATGATCTTTGTACAGGTTGGAGTCCCAGCGACTTAATGGCATGGTCTACGTCTACTACAATCTTTGATTGTGGGTGAGGCAACTTGATAGGACACTTGATGTGGATGACATCTCATTGGATGAGATTGACACCACTGCTGCATGGAGGGTTGAGGTCGAGAGGCCTCTCATGGAGTTTGTTGATGATTGGTTAGTGCAGGATGTAGTGGACGGGGAGGAGGAGGAGGAGGAGCAAGAGGGGGAGGAGGAGGAGGAACAGGAGGAGGAGGAACAGGAGGAGGAGGTGACACCACCTGCCCGGGCTACCACTGCCACTAGTAAAAGACGTGGTCTAGCTCCTATAGCTCCTACTTTTAGTTCTTTAGCTTTTAGAGCACATTAGACTCCACTGCCATCTCCACCAGCACGGGCACCAACATCTACATCTAGAGGGAAAGGGAAAGCTGTGGCATTTTCTCGTAAGAGGGGCAGAGGAAATTAATAGGATTAGACTTTAGTTATTTTCTTCATTTTATTGTATATGACATTATGACATGATGAGATACATTATCATATTTTTTGTTGATATTTTGAGGCTGAGTTGGGACTCAGGAGTTAGGACTTACTATTCAGGACATGATTCAATGTTATGTGTGATTTAAGCACTAGAAGTGATATTAAACATCTTATATATTAGTTATTTTATCATATTTACGTGTCAATGTATTTATTTTATGTTGTAGATGGTTTAGATATTAAAAAAATTGAAAAAAAAATGAAAAAAATGAATATTTTTGTACCAAACGATTATTTCCCGATAATTACAATTTTTTCCGATTTTTTCCTCGCGCCGATATTATCTCAATAATGATTAATGCAACATTGTCTCCAACTAACCCTCAAGCCTCTTATACTTTTCGTGTTGATGAATCAACGACTGAGATTAAGTCTCTAATCAACGGATAAAATTAAATTAGACTTGATCAGTGTCTCTTAGAAGCTTTTCACCCATATTTTATTAATACCCATTAATATTTTTATTTTCCTAAGTTTAGACTTAATAACCCCATTAAAAATATTAATTATTTTAATAAAATACAATCCAGGTTGAATTTCACCAAACAATTTATGGGTCTTGGAGATCTCATGTGTTCTAGCCCCTCCACAAAATTTCGGAGCTAGAGCATATCCGATGCTACCCAAAAATCAACAGTTGCAACTCGACTCACTACAGTTGGTATGACATGGAACGAAATAGAACTCCCTCCTAGGGTTGGCACTCAAAGTCCACCGAAGAAAGGGTTGAGATCTTCGCTTGGAGACACTCATGTGTTAAACAGCCAGTAACCCAGGTCCCAACTAAATAGCTTGAGCAACTAAGATTGGTTTCAGTATGCCAAAAGCTAAGATGCTGAAATGAGGAGAGCCGCCTTCCTTATATAGATTTCGTGGAGCACTTTTCCTTCCATTTTCCTACCATCGTGGGTCCCTCACCTAACCATCGATTTCCCTTCCATGCAAATCGAACTAGGAAATTCGTCTTCCCCTAGTATGGGTGCCCCCCACGTATAAATTAATCACATCGAAATAACTTCTACTAAGTCTAGCCTCCTAATAAAATTGAATGGGCCCCCATCACCTTCAATATTGGCCCCAAAATGTAGAGACTAATCCTATTCCAAAATAATGTAAGAAGCGACATTACATTCCTCCCCTCCCAAATGTTGCTTGTCCCCAAGCAACTTCAGTGTTGGATGCTCAAGTATGTGCTCGCTCTCCCAAGTAGCATTCTCATCCAGCAAGCTCCTCCAATGCACCAAAAATCGTTTGTCCTTGAGCAATGCCTGAACAAGTGTCCTCTTTAACTGTTGCTCCCCACTATCATTGCAACATGTGCCAAGCTCCCAGATGTGCCACTCAATCGTCCCTGACCTCTGCACTGTCCTGATATGAAAGAATCCTTTAATACCAGGATCCCAGGCCATCTTGTCCAACATGAAGCTCCCCTCGCTCCACTCACTATCCTGCCTGGTGCAAGTACCAGAAGTCCCTGACTTCATCAGTGACTCGCTAAAGCCCAATGGAAGATTTGTATGATCTCCCCTTGTAGTAGCAGGCGCATCCCTAAGGTTTATTGAATTGTGAAGAGTTGTGCTACCCCAATTCCTTGCTAGTCCTAGAGTGGTGCCACCATGTTGATGCTGCGCTACTATGACTATGCCATAATTCCCATCGTACGCCGATAGTATCCTCCTCTCCTGGAACTCAATGGTGGAATACTGAAAGAGGCAAGACACACCCTGCCTAGACATCTCCATGGCGCCAAGGCCTACCCATCCAAATCTAACTCTGAACGTGTGCAACAACAGAGCATGTTTGCCTCCCCATATAATGAAACCCTTTGTGAACCACCATGTGTCATCCCAAGAGCGAACTATATCACTCTTTGCCACGACTCCACTCACCACGAGTGATCTATCAATCAACTAAATCCTTGCATCCCATAGCCAGACCTGTTGCAGCATAGCCCAAACAACTGATGGAATCCCTTTGGCCCTCATCCCTAGTCCCTACATGCCACCCATATATAGGCTCCATACATCATGAACTAATCTGAGGCATGCTAAACTGTTTTGCGTTTGCCACTGTGTAGTATTGATGACCACTGGAAACCACATGTGCCAAGTAGCCACCCCATGAATGCAACCAATAGATGGGTATCTGATATGCACAATCGACTCAGTGTATGCGGATCCATCCTGCGCCTGCCAACCATCGCCACTGGTTTGGCTACTCGCCCTCTAGAGAATGTCCCGATACAATGTCGGGAATTCGGATACATACTGGACAACTATCTTAGCCATACACGGTATCCTCTGCTTATGCATGGTCCCGACATGCCCTATGGAAAGAGTGACACATGTACCCCCTGTGATCAGTTCCCCAGGCGTAGGATTGATGATGAACGATATGCCATCCTTGTCGGTGATCACCTTATCCTTCAACTTGTGGCTGTCAACTTGTGCATCGACCCGATGCCCCAACTGAGAAGCCTCTCCTCTATCGCACCAAGTTCCTTCCAAATATCTCGGGTGAGCTCCCCATCCCATGCTGTTCATGCTTAGAGTGTCAAAGGACAACAACTAGATCGCTCGTTCTTGTAAGTGATGTAGAAGAGGGTCAAATGTGTGAGTCCCCGCGGATACCATCAAGTATCGCTCATCTATGTCCCCATTGATCTTGGGTGAACTACACTGTGACATATGTTGAGATTTCTAAGTCTGACACGTTAGAAATCCCTACTGCATTATCTGATTTAATTTCTCCTACTTGTTCATTCCATTAACAAGTTATTTATAAATATAAATACTTAAATAAACACAAATGCAGCCTTAACTCATATACAAATCAACAACTGAAATATTGAAACAAACACACAAGGGACATCGTTATTTTTAGACAATTGTCCCCGGAAAAACCCAATGCGGGAAAACTAGACAATTGTCCTCGGAAAAACCCAATGCGGGAAAACTAGTGTAGCAATTCTGAGGGTTTTATTACTAAGCAGATTCTTGATTACAACTAGGGTGTTGAAATGGCTCACGCAACAGAGATTGTTACACGACAGTAATACCTCTTCCCGGAGACAGATATTTAGGCTCTCAGCTCTATTTTGCCCCACAAAAATCCTTTCGGCGCTTCCTCTTGGCCTTGTGTCAGCGCTGCTAGCTTTAGTGAAACTCTTGAAGCCTCTGCGTCAGCCTCTTGGCTCTCTGCGCCAACTCTCTGGCATTCTGCGTCACCCACGCATGCCCCTCAGCCTCTGGCAGTCCTTAGTGGCCTCTACATAGCTTCTGCTGCATTTGCGTAGCTCTAGCTGCCTATGCGCAATCCTTAACTGCTTCTACGTAGCTTTTGCTGCCTTTGCGTAGCTCTAGCTGCCTCTGCGTCAGCGTCTTCAATCTATGCGCTAACCCTCCGACACTATCCCCGCCTCTCTGCTATGTACTCATTGCCCCTCGCTACAACAAACCACTAGTATAAATTTTCTCAGCAAGCCTTGCTCCAGAAAATCGAATTGATTGATCAATCTTGGTGTATCTCCAACTGACTCTCAAGTCTCCTCTTATACTTTTCCTGTTGAGTCTTCAACGGCTGAGATTAAGTCCCTAATCAACGACTGATATTAGATTTGGCTTGATCTATATCATTTAGGACATTCTCACCCAGTTTTATATTAATACCCATTAATATTTTAATTTTCCTAAGTTTAGACTTAGGAACCCCATTAAAAGTATTAATTCTTTTAATATCTCTCCAACTGGATGGAATTTCCCCAAACCATTTCTAGGTCTTGGAGATCTTATGTGCCTTAACCTCTCCACCAATTTTCATGGCTAGAGCACATTTGATGGTATCACAAATCGACACTTCCTCTTAGCGAGGGATGTGCTCTAGTAATGCTCCATCACCGAGACATCACACTGATCCTTCCGCATCAGTACCCATGCTGATGCTTGGCCCGCTGCCTCACATCATCTGCACTGTTTCTTCCTGTACTGCTACCCATGACACTGCCACTGCCACTGCTACATCGTTACTGTAGCTCCCTCTCAATATGTTTCCCATGCTGCTCCTAGCACTACCACTGCTAAGTGGTGCACGACAACTCAGTGACCGAGAAGTAAGTAACTGATCTACCCAATTCTGACATCCTTGTCAGTCTGAAAGCCTCTTGATGTTGAAGCTACCAATGTTGCTATCCTGTGCTCCCTCTATTGCCTCTGTGCTACTGCAAACACCTCTGTGCTTCTCACACTGTTGCAACCTCCACTGTGCTGCTACAGACCTCTGCACTCTAGCATTGCCTTGTCGCCCCATTGCATCTTGCTTCTACCCGACATCCATCAATCTGCTACTATCATTAAGGGCTCTCATAGCTGGAGGTGATCCAAGAGTTTGGGTACCTCAAGGATCTTGCCCTTAGTATGTAGTCCTCCTAACTACAAGTCGATGTCTCCCTGCCTCTTCTGTAGAGGTGCATGAGCACTCAAGGCTCAATCATCAACAGTCTCAACTTCTTTCTCCGCCTTAGCCGGAGCTGCCTTGGAGTCAGAAGCCTCTCCCTTGTTTTTCTTCCTTGGACACTGGGATGCATAATGTCTCAGTTCCCCATAATGGAAGCCTTTCACCTTGGAGATGTCCTTCTTCCTCTTCCCTTGTCCCACAGATGCTAAAGCCGCATCCTTCTCCTCTTTCTTGATTCGACTTCCCTTGCCACTACTCCCCACCTTGGTCAACCGTTTGATCTCTTCTTGGCGATGAGTTGCCCACATCTCTTCCTATCCTGGAAGAGTAGCTCTATCCAAAATACCTTGGACAAATGTCTCCCACTCCTCGCAAACTGCATTCAAGGCGGTCCTCACCATGAACTCCCGATCCGGCGTAGCCCGTATGGAAGTAAGTTGGTCACGAATCTCCTGCAATCTGAGGAAGAATAGATCTATTTGCTCCCCCTTTTGCATATGATACGACTGCAGTTGATTCTTCAATAACATCTTCTGCTGCATGGAAGTGCCCCAATACAAGGTCGTCAAAGTATCCCACATCTCCTTTGTTGTGTTCTTCTCAGTAATATGTGGTGTGACATGATCGTTGACCCCATCAAGGATTATGGACTTTTCCCTCGCCATTGCATCCTCATACTTCTCATTATCAGTTGGGTTGACTGGGATAGCCATGGTTCTCTAGGCAAAGCCCTTGATGCGATGGCGATCCAGGACTGCCAGGATCTTAGCCTTCTAGATGACAAAGTTGGAAGCTCCGTCCAAGCTGTCTTGATCCCTCAGTCCGTTCATTGCCATTTCTGCTGCTCTTTTGGACTCCCTCTGAGTTTTGACTTCCCTCCTGGAAATCTCCCTCTAAGTCCTAACTTCCCTGCTGGAAATCTTCCCGCCAAAATGTTGAACCGCTCCTCTCTAGTCCTCCTTGCAACTATAACTCAGATTTGGATTTCTTGGCTAGAAATCCGTCAAGGTAGCGACTCCCTGTACCTTGGTTTTGTCCCATTTGGTATTGTTCTGCTTCGGCAAAAACAACACCCCACCAGCTTCCCAATCACAATTTGCCCCAGCTCCCTAGGCCCCGACAACTGAAGAAGCTGAGCCTTCTAGCTCTGCGCAATCCCGACAAAGGTTGAATCACTCCTCTGGCCAACTGCGTCAATCCTACCTGGCTGAGTAGGATGACGTGGTTCTTCGTGAGACTCTTCTGCCTCTGTCTGCCTTTGTGCTAGCCCTCTCCTTGGCTCGAAATGATGATGCAAGCCCTCTGTGTCACTTCTCCCTTGCCTTCTGCTTAGGAGCAGCTCTATCTCTCAAGACAACTACCACTGCTGTAAATTTCCGATATTGTTGATGCCTTCAGTCCTCCTATAATCTGCAACCCTTTGATACCATGTTGAAATTTCTAAGTCTGACACATTAGAAATCCCAACTCCATTATCTGGTTAATTTCTCCTACTTGTTCATACCATTAACAAGTTATTTATAAATATAAATACTAAAATAAACACAAATGCAGCTTTAACTCATATACATATCAACAACTGAAATACTGAAACAAACGCACAAGGGACACCGTTATTTTTGGATAATCGTCCCCAAAAAAAGCCAATGCGGGAAAACTGATGCAACAGTTCTAAGGGTTTTATTATTATGCAAATTCTTGAGTATGACTAGGGTGCCGAAATGGCTCACCCAACAAAGATTGTTACAAGGCAGTAATACCTCTTCTTCGGAGACAGATATTCAACCTCTCAGCTCTACTCTGCCGCACGAAAATCCTTCTAGCGCTTCCTCTTAGCCTTGCTTCAGCCCTGCTAGCTTCAGTGTAGCTCCTGAGGACTCTGTGTCAGCCTCCTGGCTCTCTGCATCAGCTCTCTAGGCTTCTACATCACCCACGCAGGCCCCTCAACCTCTGCACAGTCCTCAACTGCCTCAGTGTAGCTTTTGTTGCCTCTGCGTAGCTCTAGTGGCCTCTGCGCCAACCTCTTTGGTCTCTACGCTGATCCTCTGGCAATATCCCTGGCTCTCTTCTATGTACTCACTTCCCTCGCTGCAATGGACCACTAATTTGAATTTTCTCAACAAGCTCCACTCTAGAAAATCAAACTGACTAATCAATCTTGGTGTATCTCCAACTGACCCTCAAGCCTTCTCTTATACTTTTCCTATCGAGTTTTCAACGACCGAGATTAAGTCCCTAATCGACGGCTAAGATTAGATTTGGCTTGATCCATGTCATTTGGAACATTCTCACTTAGTTTTATATTAATACCCATTAATATTTTAATTTTCCCAAGTTTAGACTTACAAACCCCATTAAAATATTAATTATTTTAATATCTCTCCAATCGGGTGGAATTTCCCCAAACCATTTCTTGGTCTTGGAGATCTTTTGTGCCTTAGCCTCTCCACCAATTTTCATGGCTAGAGCATATTCGATGCTACCAAAACTCAACAAGGTAAGCCTGGTGTTTCCATCCATGGGTGTCCCTGGAGGCAACACTCCAAGACCTCTCTATGCAACACCATACACCCCTGCATACCACCGATCATCCTAATACTCCTAAACATGCCACTGTACACTGCGACCTACCCTTGTACACTGCTAGATACCCTCAGCTACAGCTATGTCATCATGTACTATCCTAATCCCCGCCTGTGTCATTGCACCTATCACTCCCCGCATGTACTCAATACGATGTGAGGCAGTCCCACTCCACAACGCAGTCCAACACACCACCATGCATCTCGATGCCCACCTATAGACCACTAGTCGCTAAACGCTCCCACACATCCCTGAATGTGATGGCCTAGATCGATGTCTCTACGTGCTAGGCCACAGCTGATTAGTATCATCACCTCCATCATCGCAATCATACCCTTCGATGAATGGATCTTCACTCACATCTTCCTTGAGGGATCTGAGAAGTGAGTCTCCCTATGTGTCAGCAGTGATGCTATCACTGTGTTGCTTCTCTGTGTCCCCTATGCCCCACACAAAAGTGAAGAATCCCCAACTCCATTCAAGGCGCCATCTAGCGGCTTGCCTATATCACCTCCTCCGACAAACTCCTGCTAGAGTATATTGATCACCCAATGGTCCCATGTACAAATGCCATACCATGAAAACCAAAAGAGTCTGTCCATAGACTGGTCGGCCACTGGTGCTGACCGAGACTCCCATAGTGAATGTGCACGCTCCACTGCTAGGCCAACTGTACCATCCTGGTTGTAGTCAACCGACATAACTGGGAAATGATAGCTAGTCCTAGTCGGAACCCAATGCCCGTCGGTGCTGCCAGTATCTCCAGTGTCTGAAAGCTCTCGTTGAGCTACACCCAGGTCCACCACCATCTCCATAGCGCACTCCACAAGGTATCAACTCAGAATTTCTCGCCATTCAACCCCAAGAGAGGGATCAAATGCACAAACTCCCGCACATAGAACAACCCCAGCATGTGGGTGCTGCACCATGTGCAACTCAGGTCGTCTCATCTTGCTATATTGGTCAACACATGAAATTTGACTAGGTAGCTCTGTCTCTCTCTATCCAATGGACAAAGGTAACCTAATAGTGCAATGTTAAATTATGGTATGTTCTATGCTTACAACAATTTATTTCTTTTTTTCTTATTAGCCACAGATTAATGATCACATATATATGAAGTAAAGTGCAGATAGAACATTAAACGATCAATAGAAAACAAGGCAAGACAAGAGACACAAGATGTGGCAGCTAGTCAGGGACAAACCCTAATGCGGGGAAACCCTTTGATCAAATCTTCTTTTATCTTCAATAGTTCAGCAGATAGAAATAGTACAAAATCAGAATTCTGTAATTTCATATTAGCAACAGCAAACCCTAGATCAGCAAAGTCAAAATTGGTCAAACGAGTTGAAATTGACCTCCAATATGCTTGGTCAATTTCCGGTCAACTAGCCCTTGAACAACTTGAAGAAACAGCCCTTGAACAACCCCAAAAACACAGTCAAACTGCTGTTCACTGAAGTCAACCTGCTGCCCAAAACTAGGGAAGTCAATGTTGGTCAAACTTAAGGATGGATTGCCTTGATTTTTGTACCAAAATTTGTGGCCTGCCTAGGAGAGGTAGCCACACCAAAACTGCACCCTTGATGAGTCAACTCTTGGTCAACGCAGGTCAAAGAGACCTTCAGGAGCTTCATCACCCTCCTTTTCAACGTCCTCCTTGCACTAATGTGTCCTCCTCCTTCCCACGTGTGAGCTACTCCTTGTGTAACCCAAAGCTAAGGAGAAAGAGAAGAATGAGTTAGATGAGATGATGAGAAAATGAATCAACCTCTCTTGTATTTATATGATTCACTGGACATGTGTGCCACACATTTCACTGCTGGCCGACCTTGACAATTTGTCAAGTAAATACAAATAAATTCATATCTCCATAAATACTTGTCGAAATTGGATGATCTTTAGATCAATCCTACACCTCTCGACAAAGGGAATTTAGGAAAAATATCAGCTACCACAAATGAGGTGACCCACATGGAGTTTGGCGCTAGTTGCCAATTTTAACACTCCCTCTCAACTAGGGAGAACTAGATCTGCAATCCGTCTGATCGTTGCTACGATCCTAGCCATCAAATGCACTGCCCTGCACTGCTTGGCCCTGCTTTTCTCTGCTCTGCTTTGCTCAAACTATGAAGAAGAAGAAATGATCGAGGATGTATTATACCATCCTCCACTGACCTGAAGTTAGTCTCAGAGTGTGTCATTCCACTCTCACTGATCCCAGATCAATGGAGGTCATCCTAGCATAGGGAGTATGGTAGATACAACGATGCGTCCATCGATAGTACTACTAATGTTCCATAACCCCATTTCCCTACTCATTGATCAGATGAGGGCTACTTCCCATGAGTCCCAGACTACATGGGTAGGATTCCCCGACAGGAGAACTAATCATCTTGTCCACAGGAGAACGAATCATCCTGTCCAACAGTCGCCACGGAGAACTAATCATCCTGTTCCACAGTTGCCACGGAGAACTAATCATCCTGACCTACAAGAGAACTAATCATCCTGTCCTATAGTTGCCACGGAGAACTAATCATCTTGGCCCACAGGAGAATTAATCATCCTGTCCTACAGTCGCCACGGGGTGTCACAGGGGAAGGTTGAACCTCTCACCCTGTACATAGTGCACCACCAGGGGATGGTGAGTCGCCCTATGGTCGCATGTTGCTCCAAGATGTACCCTGTGCCCCCCTGGATCTCCCAGAGCTCAATACCTCATACTCGACCCTCATAAGAGGGTCTCTAAACGACACCAACTCGTTCTCGGAAAATCAAGAATTTGACCTTTCCGAAGGGCTTCGTCAAAATGTCAACAACCTGTTCATCTGTACTGATATGTTGGAGCCTTATTACTCCCCGCTACACCATATCCCGAATATAGTGGTACTTGATATCAATATGCTTGGACCAATCATGAAATACGGGATTCTTCGATAAACGAATCCCACTCTGGTTGTCGCACAGGATCGCGGTGGTATCCAATGTAAATCCAAATAGCTCATTGAAGAGCTTTCGCAATCAGAGCGCCTCACAAGAGGCCATACTAACATCAATATACTTCGCCTCAGCGGTGCTCAAAGCCACCAACTTCTGCTTCTTGCTCATCGAGGATATCGAGGCAAATCCCAAAGAGAAACAACACCCAGAAGTGCTCTTTCGGTACACCACACTGCTTGCCCAATCAGCATCGGTATATCCATGTAGTCTCACATCTCTGACAGTGTATCTCAACCCATGAGTGATTGTGCCACGAAGATACCTCAACAGATTCTTGGCACCAATCCAATGTGAGTGGTGAGGCTCAACCATATGTTGACTCAACGTCTTGACTGCAAAACATATATCTGGACGAGAGTTCACCAAGAACATCAATGCTTCGATGAATTGACGATACTCGGCAGCATTTCGTAAAACGAGTCCGGCAGCACTATCGCTTAATTTCTTGAAGTCAAGCTCCATCGGGGTAGTCTTGGGCTTGTAGTCCACCATACTGAAGCTCTCCAATATCTTCACTACATATTTTCACGGGCTTCTGCCAGACTTCTAGTCCTAGGAAATAGTGCATCAGTCCTAGATCCTTCATCTCAAATTTAGACGCTAGTTCCCTCCTACATTTGTGAATGAGAGAGTTTGCACCTATTAGAAAGAGGTCGTCAATGTACAACACCAGTATGAGAGGATTGTCATATTCAACCTTAAAATAAAGGTTAGGGTCGGCTTCACTCTTAGTGAATCCCAGCTTCATCAAGTAGCTATCGATCCTCTCGTACCACACTTGGGGTGCTTGCTTCAACCCATAGAGGGCCTTTTTCAACCTGCACACATGAGATTCTCGATCATGAATCTCAAATCCTTCAGGTTGCTCCACATAGACCTCTTCTTTGATCGAACCATGCAAGAACGCGGTCTTGACATCCTTCAGATGTAGGTTCCATCCTTGCGAAGAAGCAAGGGCTATGATCGAGTAGATGGTGGTATATCAGGTAGTAGGTGCAAATATCTCGTCATAGTCTATACCTTCCTTCTAAGAGAAGCCACGAGTGACAAAACAAGGCTTATACTTTTTTGTACTTCCATCAACTGCATGCTTTATCTTGTAAAGCCATTTCAAAGTGACAATTGCTTTGTCCTAGGGTCTGGGGACCACATCTCAGACATCATTTTTCATGATGGACTCATATTCCTCAGTCATAACATCCTTCCATACTTGATGCTTGACAACTTTTGCGAATGACGAAGGTTCACTTTGGATGATCGTGCTCATGATGGTCAAGTATCCCTGATACCTGGTCAGCTTCTTACTTTCCCAGAAGGTTCCCCTGGGTGCTATGTGCCCTTCAGCATCATCAAGTGTCCCCCTAAGCCATGAAGGCCTCTTCCTAGAAGAGGAAGGCTCTTGCGGAGGGGGATCAATAGGATCCATAGGTTCTTCCACATTGGGCATTGTCTCATCTTCCTTTTCCTTTGGCTCCCTGGTGTCAGCTTATTTAGATCCCCTTTGAGTAGGAAGATTGTCAACTTTGCTAAGGGCCATATCTTCGTCAAAGGTGACATCATGGTTAATCTCGATATCCCTTTGACTAGCCACATAGATTCTATAGCCCTTAGTGTTTTCGCTATAGCCCACGAAGATTCCTTTCTTTCCAGATGCACCCAATTTATTCCTCTTCTCCTTCGGCACATGAAAATATACCAAACTTCCAAAAATTTTAAAATGAGATACGTTAGGTTTCTTACCAATTAACATCTCTTCGGGAGTCTTAGAACCCAATGCTTGATGAGGGCATCGGTTTTGCAAATATGCGGCGGTATTCGTAGCTTCAAGCCATAGAAACTTCAGAAGCCTTTGATCATGAAGCATAGCGCGGATGGCTTCCACAATCGTACGATTCTTCCTTTCCACCACACCATTCTGCTCAGGAGTATATGGTGTTGTAGTCTCCCTCTTAATGCCAGCCTCTTTGCAAAAGTCATGGAACTCATTGGATTCATACTCAGTCCCATTATCAGTCCTTAAGATCTTGATCTTCTTTTCGGTTTGATTCTCGATCAAGGCTTTGAAGTGACGAAACCAAGTGAACACTTCATCCTTTTTGAAGAAGTATATCCGAGTCTTGCAAGAATAATCATCTGTAAAAGTGCAGTAATATAAATATCCTCCCAAAGAGTTCACAGGCATCATACCAGATATGTTTGAGTGAACCAACTGCGATATATCGGAGGTCTTGCTTTGGCTTGAGGGGAATGGTCCCCTTTTGAGCTTTCCTTTGGCACATCCAAGACATACACCTTCTTTCTCTATTCGGAACTCGAGCATCCCTGTCACCATTTGTCTTGCAATGGGTAGAGCTTTATAAAGAAGGTGAGCAAACCTCCGATGCCATAGTTCAGACTAAAGTGATGTGTCACAAGACATGACACCTAGCGAACTTCCTTCGACCTGATATAATGAATCGACTCGAAACCCATGAGTCAAAGCTTCCTTAAAATTCTTTTTCCATACATGTACCTTGCCATCGATGAAGGTTACCTTGTAGCCTTTGTCCTCTATTAACGAAATGGACACTAGGTTCTTTTTTATATCAGGTACATATAGGATCTCTTGCAAATGAATTGTATTACCCTGATTCAATTGAAGAGTGACATTCCCTACGCCTTTCACGGGACATTTTGCGTTGTCCCCAATGACAATTTCCAGGTTGGTCTCCTTTTCTATCAGATTGGAGAGAGTTTCTTTGTAACCAGTGAAGTGCCTTGAGGCACCACTATCAATAAGCCAATTTCCCAGCGAGTCCGGGGGAGCAGCAATAGAGAGGGCCGCTGGTAGACAATATTCATCTTGCTTATTTTTAACAACATTAGATTCATACCTGGAGTTTCTTGCCTTCTTGAAGGGTTGTCCTCTTCCTTGATTTCCGACATTTCTTTTACCTCTGCCATTGGACTTGCCATTCCTTTGATTGCCTTGAGAGTGATTTTGGTCATCGTCATGGTGTGAGTCCCTTTTATTAGGGCATTCCCTCACATAGTGGCCCATTTTGTTGCAATTGTAACATCGACCTTTTCTTCTACCCTTAAGTCCAATCTTTCCTTTGGATTTAGCCCCACAATTGTTTCTTCTTTTAGCATGAGAAGAAAAGGCAAAGGGATGGCCTTTAAGTGTGGGCATTTATTGCTCTTCCATCCTTGTCTCTTCTTGAATCCATCAATTCCTCAAATCTTGGGATGACATTATTGTTGAGAAGAGTAGTCCTGAATATATACCATTCAGGTGGCAGTCCTCCAAGAGTTGTGATAGCCATTTCCCTGTCACAAACTACTTCCCCAATAGATAGGAGATCATTCTTGATCTCGATGATCTTTAAGAAATATCCTTGCATACTCTCATCTTTTCCCTTTTTAATTTCCTTAAGCATATTTCTAAGGAACAGCTATTGATTTGCATCATTAACTTTAAATAAACTCACCAGTCTATCATAGATTTCCTTGGAGGTTGCCAGCTCGAAAACATAGGCCACCAGGCGCTTGTCGATAGTGTCCTGGATGATCTTCCTTGCTTTAACTAGAAATTCTGGAAATTGTTTCTAGAAATTCTGCCTAGAAATGACTTAATTAGATTATTAACCAGTTTTTAAATATCTCCTAAATCTAAACTTAGGGATTATGGTTAATTAATATGGTGAGTTTAGTCAAGGTGAGGATCTTTTAGAAACTCATACGGATCGATCCGGACATGACCCTAGCCATTGATTAAATTTTAATCTTGGCCGTTGGTGCTCCAATAGTGGATTATAAGAGGAAGTCGATGTGGTGATGGAGAAGACACTCGAGAAGTTTGATTTTAGGAGCAAATCGATTTCCAGAGTAACAACAGTCAGTTGCCGGAGAGAGAGCCTGAGATCGAAGCAGTGAGAGAGGGGCAGAGACAATGAAGCCGGAAGAAGGATTCCAGATCCAATGAGTGCATTTGCAAAGAGGCAAGAGACCCACAGAGAGGTTGACGTTGGGGCAGCTTAGAGACCTCTAGAGGCAAAGTCGATTTGTTGGGAGAGATTGATGTTTTCATTTCCCGAGGTCAGGAAGGAGTCCCAGAGTGTCGTAGAAGCGTCTTCCTAGTCACAGAAGGCTGAACGAATTCATTAGAGTCCAGTCCGAGGCAAGAACTTCAACGAGCTACGTAGAGCAGCGTAGAGGCTGATGTAGAAGCTTATAGGGCTGAAATTCTGAAGGCAAGTTGTGCTAAGAGATTGCCTTTGGGGTGAGGAAAACTCCTCTCCACATTTTTTGGGAGTATTTCTTTGTAGGATTCTCAATATCTTCCATCCAGATTGAACTTAGATTATTTCACTGCTATTTAATAATAAAACCCACAGCTGCTACACTGGTTTCCCCAAGTTGGGTTTTTCCGACGACATTTTTCCAAAAATAGTTATGTAATTTTTATGTGTGTGTGCTAGCATTTCTTCCGGTGTTTATTCTTCTACATTTTTATTTGTGTAGATTGCAGTGTGATTTATTCAGTATTTGTCGTAGAAAACAATAGATAAATTGTTAAATAAAATTAACAATTAGGAGAAAATTTCCATTTGTTGCAATAGGATTCCGATTTTCGGAATTTTCACATGGTATCAGAATGCAGTTGATTAGCTAGAGAGCTCAGAGGTGAAGAGAGAAGGAATTTCGCTGTTCAGTGTGGGCAACAGATCAAAATTCCCAAGAGCATCGCAGTCACTTTTCCAAGAGGCTGAGTTACTTGAGGAGATTCGATTTTTCTGAGTGGGGCAGAAAAATTTGATCTGTCCAAATCGAGAGATTCCAGAGGCAGAGGGAGCAACTCAGTATTTTCGTGGAGCAGATCTCTAGCTAGATGCAGTGGTTTTGCGCAGGCTTTTAGTGCAGAACCAACGTCGGGTGTGTTTTCACACAGATTGTCTGGGCAACACGACAACGCTTAGACCGGGGGCTGTAACCCTGATCCCCGATCTCTCCATTTAAGCCATCTCACGAGGCTAAGGGGGGTAGACCCTATGGGATAAAGGAGGACCAACTGTGGATCAGTTGGGTTAGGAGTTACAACAAGGCAATTTAACACCCAATTGATTTTAGAAATTAATGTACCAATGCCTTATGGAGTTAATGATTAAATGATTATTTATTAAATGTTGCAGAAATATGAACCTTGTAAAACAATAATTTATCATCAAATATCCCAAGCAAAGATTAATTTTACCAAATGCAAGATAATCAATAAATCCACAATGCCTTAAGAATATTCCAGCAATTAAAATTCAAAAGATTAAATGCTTTAAATAACCATGCAATTTTAAATGCTAATCAGTTAACACTTTCATATAGCTAATCTTCAAATAAATATTTAAGCATGTTTAACTGTATAAAAATATTAAATATTAATCCCACATCAAAATTTTAGCCTTAGCGGAAAAGATACACCCAAATTGTAAATATGACCAATCATTGAGCCAAGACTAAATCTGACAAAGTATTTCAATTCTTTTTTTTTTTAATGGTTAGAATCAAAATCATAAAACAAAATTCTAAAATGAGAACAAACCAAAAATTTATTTTTTTTATGATTTTTATATTTTTTAATTAAATGAAAGACAACAAAATAACTCAAAATCTTAAATATTAATCTAATCTAAATCTAAACCAAATTTAAATCTAATCTCAATCTGAAATCATATACTATACAAAAATTAAAATGCCTGACCGTATGTATATAAAAAAGTGAAATTTATAAAATCTAAATTTTAAATAAACAAACTTAAATCTAAATCAGAATTCAAAGCATAACCTATACAACAAAAACTCGAGATCTAAATTAAAAAAAAGAAATCTAAGCTAAATAGCAACGCTTTCAATGAAATTTAACTAACTTACTATGGAATGAAATTTATGCTAACCCTAACCGTATAACATAAAAAAAAATTCAAAGTTGTGTTGTGCGTATGTGTGCAGGTGACGGCGAAGAAGAAATACGTAGGTGGAATCGTGGATCAGGTGTAGGTAGGAGCGGAATGGAGAGAAGTGGTTGCAGTTTGAAGGTTTGATGGACAAGCAGCAAGGGAGAACAAAGGTGAGGAAGAAGCTTGCAGATGGATGGAGCGGGCTATACGCTGAGGCTAGAAGGTGAGGGACGTGAGAAATGGCAGAGAAAAATGTCTACGCAGAATAGTAGCCGGTGAGTTTGCTGTAGCAAATGAGGGAGGGTATCCGTGCGACAGTGACAGAGTCGCAGATTGGAGCGTGGAGCAAAGGAAAAATAGACGCATTGAGCCAATTATTTATTTATTTATTTTTTAAATTTCGTTTGTAGGTTTTGGAGAAGTATAGAAGTCTGCGTGCGGACGAAGGGAGAATGTAGCTGCGTGAGGATGGGAGATAAATCTCTTGGGCGTGGAGAATAGATGGACGCAGCAATAGGAGAAAGCCACACAAATACGCTAGCAACAGAGAGCGTATCAGGTTTGGAACTAGGCAGAGAATGAATTGATGGAGACGGCAGCAAGGAAAGATGCGATGAGTGATCGCTGCTGACAAAGATGGTTGAGCAGACAACGAGAGAATCACAATTGTATATACGGTTGCGTGAGACTTGGCAGCAATCCAAGAGCTGTGATAATTTTTTATTTTTTTTTTAGTAAAATGAAACCTCGAGCAACAGACAACTCTAATAAACCCTCAAATTCCCTCAAAAAATTTGAAATCCATTGAAAATTATCCCTGCAAAAATGACGCTGAGGCCAGATCTTACCCTCTAGGGCCTAGATCTGGCTTCAGAACAAGATTATATCCTCAGCTCCAAAACCTGTCACAGCAAAAGGAAAAATACCTAGAAATAATATATGCAAGGATTAAAACTAAAACCCTACAAATCAATCAAACAATTACAATATTTACAAGTTTACGATTTGTTGATCCCCGAAAATCGTTGTATCAACAATGGGGGATAACCACCCGGTCCAGACCTTAATACAGCTCCTTTTCCGTTTGGGATGGTGCCTCCGACTGGATATAATGGGACCAGTTTCCCAATAATGAATAAAAGGGGTGGATGAGCGATTGGTTATCTAATCTAATGATAGGCGAATAACTTAATCTATCAACAAAATAA
>APFE031579586.1:0-24098 GCA_000404065.3 Pinus taeda | reverse complement strand
ACCCTTTCTAAATGCATGAAAGGGTCTATAAATACTACACTAAACTAAATATCTATGAAACTAAAATCCTACTTAATTGGTATCAATTGATGATAACTATCTCCTTTGCAGTGATCTGGCAGTCGACGGCATGAATCATCATTCAGGTTGTTTGCCTTTAAACCTGAGCTGACTTATCGCAAGCATTGGCTCCACTTCGGGTGGTCCGTTGAGGCGAGAATTGAGTTGGGCGGCATAGGTGGCATCCTGAATATCGGGAATAATATACCCGATCGCATCTGTAAGGAATTTGAGGGCATCTCTCTGGCTATGCGGCTTGACTAAAAAGAACCAATAGGCGTCCCATGTCAAACTGTTAATCCCTGCGATTAGCCTTCCATTTTTCTCTAGCTCCGGGTAACATGACTGCTCCAATATTTTCGCTGCTGTTAATTTGCCTGGAGTACATTGAGAGATCATGTTAGACAAGTAAAGAGTATTATTAACCAATTCAACCAAATTACTAGTGGTTGTTTTGCATCTTGATATTGCTCTTTCTGCCTTCATTAACTGAGGCTGCCATTCTGTAAATAATATCTCTTTATGCGATTCTAAAATCCTTGGTAAATTAGCCGCCTGTCCCTGATCGGTATCTTGCCATTCAAGAAAATTGGTCAATGTTTCTTCGGCTTGATCCAAGTCTGTTCTAGCCTTTTCTGCTTTCTCACTTATTGATGTCGTTAAATCGCATAATGGTTCCGCCTGGGTGATTTGCTGACATAAAAGCTTTATCCGATCTATCAATCCCTTATTTATCTGTAATGCCTCTACTTTGAATTCATTTATCTGTGGAAGCTTCTTTGTTTGCTCTAGCTGGGCTGATAATTAAGCAATCTGCTCATCTTTGGACTTCAGCATTTGTTCATTTGATGCTTTTAGTTGTGCCAATGCCTCAGATAGTTGCTTCTGCTTTTGAATTGCGCTGTCATCAATCCTCTTTTTCTCTTCCTGCAATTGTTTAGTCAATTGGTTATTTGTTTGTTGTTGTATTACCAATTGCTGTTCTGCCTGCTCTGCCTTTTGCTGTGCTTCTGATAGTTGCGCTTGTAGTGAAAAGATTTCCTGGTCTTTTGTCTTCAATAAACTGCTCACCTCTGATGCTTTGTCTATTGTTGTCGCCGAATAGGCTCCAACATATTGTGATAGTTTAGTTAAATCATCAGAGGGGTCAAATTCCTCTTTCCAAAGCACATTGCTCGTTACTGTTTGTTCTGGGAATAAGGAAGGTTGATCAGTCCTTCTCCTTTTCCTCTGTCGTTTCACCACAGCTTTATGTCTTGGGCTATAGAAGACATCTAAGGGAGGAATTTCTTCTATCTACAAAATAACCTGGTTGGAAGGATCCTTTGGGATTATTTCTACTTCTTTTGACTTGGGTGGGTCGTTGGTTTCACCTGAAACCTGCTTTGAAGTCGCCTCCTGTGTATTGACCTCTTTTGATGTCTCGTCATCTTTAGAGCATTCAAGATTGCCGATAATTGAATTGAATTGCTGCCATTCCTAGAGCAATTTCGGGTCAATTTGAGTATTTTCATTTACATTTATACTGCACTGTTCTTGCTCTTTCTCCTGGGTCTCCTCTTGTCTTTTCTCATGCACTTCTTCCTGTTCCTTTGATGTAACAGGAGGTTCCTTAACAAGTTGCTGCTCAGGCTCGCTTGATTCTGTTGTTGGGGTTGTAGCTAACAGATCTAGAGGCGGAGTTTGCAACCTCTGTTCTCTAAGTCTGTTGAATTCAACTAATCCTTCATCTCTGTATTCAATTATAGCGAGCGATCTAACTTGGTACATTGACTCGGCCGATGAGAACAAGTCCTCGAACCTATCTTCTTTATGCTCGAACTTGGTCAATTTGGCCTGTTCGAGTGCATTATAGGCGACTTTGCGTGGATCAAATCGCCTACTAGGGAGAGTTGCCAGAGTTAATGCCTTTATTTTTTCAGCTTCTTTCTCTGCATGTTTGAAATCATGTAGAGTGTAGATACCACATCTCAAGGGAAAAGAGGGCCAGACCTGCTTCTTATTTTTCTTTAGAGTTTGTGTAACTCCATCGGAGATGATGTGATATGCTATCTCCTTGGCCAGCAGTTTATCAGGTATGTACAGAGGAAGAACGTGAGTTTTGGCTTGATTGCCAAAAATTCTGATATAAGTAAACTTTTCCTCCCCGAACCAACTTCCTATTGATGTTAAATCAATCCCTGCTTGGTAGGAAATTTTAGGGGCAGGCTTATTAAAGATAGAATGATGAATGGGCAACCTGAAGCCGTTGCAGATTTGGTATAAATGGTGCTTGTAGTTGGTTTTCCACAACTTTTGATGATATATGTGAATGGGTGTGGGGTCTTGCGACGTCCACCTCCATCCAAGCACAGGGAATTCAGATTTAAAACACAGGATGTCTAGCATATAAGCGCTATAGTAGAATGGGAAAATAAGCCTTTCAGTGACGCGGGATTTGGTTCTAAAATCAAGAACTGCGGTTGCTAACTTATCGGACAGTATAGTTGCCCAATCCATGATTTCACCATTACATGCCGCTTCCATCAAGGGAACCATTTCTATAGTAAAATGAGTGGAATCATGTAACCCCCACAACCTACACATCATTATCCCAGCATAGCAATAAGGAGAGCATAGAGAATCAACCGAGTACTTACCCGAAGATTCATGCTTGGTAGGAAATTTTACTGGATTTTGCCTCCAATCCCGAATGGGTTCGGATTCAGTCTCGTTCTTAGCTAGGAATTTCTCCAGAAATGCCGTGTTATACTTCTTCTCTGGCATAGGTAAATGATACATTTGCCTCAAATCCTCAGCTTGAAAGGAACCGAAAATTCTCCCATCTCTGGTGTTGAAGGTTCTGTCTGTGATTGGGATTTCCTGAATTGCCCATCTCACTACATCTGTATATGGGAGGATTTGTTCCTGAGTTGCTATACGATGAAGAAAAGAGTTGGCTAAGTCCTTTAGATTAGCATCAGATTTCCGAGTGCTATCTGCTGAGGCTTGTACTACTGTCATCATTGGTCCTTTAGCTTCAATCAAATTATAGGTACCTTGCCAAGTAGTTCTGGCGAGTCCTAGGCATGTAGTATCCGATATCAATCCTTTCTTTTTAGTTCCTGGATCGACGATGAGTTGCCCTGTGGCCGGCGAAGCGGAAGCAATTGCAGTTTTCTTAGACTTCTTCCCCATTCTGCTTGAAGCTGTTACTTCGGAAGAATTCTGCACAGGAATGATAATGAACATAATACAGAAAATTGATAGCGCAAATCGAATATGAGTGAGATATATATCGATAAATGCATGGTGAATGATTAACTTAAGGTGGCCTCAGATACAATCTGTGAAAAGATTTTAGGCTTATTGTTTCATTAAATGGCCGTTAAGATCTATCAATCCTTTAAATGCCCATCATTTCGATTATTGGCCGAATGATTTATTTGAAGCGTGCCTTGGATGTTTTGGCGGTTGAGCGCGGATGAATGGCTATTCAGAAGATAAGGCTTTTAATACGAATTAATTGTAATAAACCCGCTTTAAGATTTTCTTTGAAATTCGCGCTTTTGGCTTTATCGCAATCGGGCGTCGGGGAAATCTTAAATCTTTATACCGGATGCATTTGGAATCCCCGATCGCCGATAGCGATATCGCGTCGCATCGGGAGTATTGACTGGGGCACTTTTAAAAGCATGCATGGTTAATCGCCGATTGCCGATAGCGATATCGCATCGCATCGGAGCGAAAAAGAGTTTTATTGCGCCAACTTATTATTGCCGATATCCGATAGCCTATTTCGCATCGGAGAAAACCAATGGGTCCTTAAGTTGTGTTTCCCTTGTCATTGCAATATGCGATCTTGCGATCGCTTTATCGCAATGATAAAAGATTAATCATTTATATATAAGGCCTTTGATTGGTTTATCAAAAAGGTTTAGTAATATTTTTATTTAGTTTTCGGACCTTTTTGAGTAAGACTAAGTTGATATCAATTAAAATTAAAAAGGGACCCATTTCACATTATAGTTTTGGGATAATAATGATATGAAATGGGGGGTTGTTGTAGGGCACAACAATTGGTGATTCGCTGGAAGAAACAGTTATCTCTGAAAAGTATGGAAATACTTAAACTTTTTCAAAATAGAAATTTCATCAAAGGGGAAAATTCTAATATAACTAGGTATACTTGCATTCCAAACAAATTGAAACTCTCTTTGTTAATTCTCTCTCTTGTTTAAAATTAGATACATTCTAAATTTTAAATTGGCCTCTATTGGTTGATAATGATAAAACAGAAAACCTTTCCAAATCAGCTTCTAGAATTAACTCCTTTGTCATAGGTAGAGCCTCTGCTGCCAGCAAACGTTCATAGTTTCGACAGGGATACCTTTTAACCATGTCATTGTCCATTGTCCCATTCATCTCAGAGTATGATTAACAGAATGAATTCAAAACATGTTTTTCACATTTTGCATTTCTTTTCTATTTTCTGTTATTTTTGTAAGATAAAAATCCATTGCCCTGGTTTGGTGGCCAGCTGAGTGACAATGTCATTCACTGGTAGTAATCTAACCGAACAAGCTGGCTCGTGATGAGACCCCTTGTCCTATAATTAAATCCATTACCCTGTTTTGGTATGCAGTATTGGTAATGTCGGCTAAACTATTTCCCTATGAACATGGTAAGCAGGCTTGTAATAAGACCTCTTATCTTTTATATCTAGTATTCTTGGAATTATATTCTGAATAATCACAAGCTTTGGTGAGTGGGATAGACAATTTTCTCCTTAAGAGTAAATGGATGACAAGGTAAGAGTTTGAAGATGCTAAAATTGGATTAGTTCCTATTTTGATATTGATAACCTTCTTGTGACCAATTTGAAAACCTAAAATGATTTACAATATTTCTAAACTTTGAGAGGCGTTCACTAAGATTGCAGTGTGGTTTCAGAATGCAATTATATCTAATTTCCTAGAAATCATCCCTTTTGTTTAAGACTTCTATTATTTTAAAAGTAAATATCACACTACTTGTTTTAAACAATTCTTTAAGTATAACAAAGGTCAATGGAAGATACCTTTCAAATTTATTTTCTAATGCTCCTACAAACTACGAAAATGTTATTTAAAAGGAGAAGGGGTTACCTCCTCAATTAAAGAATTTCTTTAAGATAAGGCCATTAACAGGGAGAGAATCTCTCAACCCTGATAAATCTTGTAATATGAAGGTCGAATGGCCTATCTTTTCACAGATTTGAAATGGTCCAAGCCACATCTTCTGAAACTTGGTGTGTTTTCCTTTATCTTCATGGGCTTTGTCCCATTTCAAAACTAAATCACCGACTTGAAATTGTTTGGAACTGGATGAAAGTGAATCAAATGATGACTTGATGATCTACTGATGTTTCGCATGAATGACTTTGGCTTTTTCTCTTTCTTCTTCTAATTTTAGAATTTGGTCATGTCTAAGTTGTAAAGAAGAAGAAGGGCTTTCTTCAATAAATTGAATTAGGGCTAGAGAAGGGAGGACAAGATTTGTTGGTAGCACTGCTTCTTTTCCATACACAAGTTTAAACGGAGAAGAACCTATAGAAGCTTTTTGCATTATCCTGTCAGCCCATAATGCAAATATTAAAGATTTGTGCCAGTTCTTATGATTCTGTTCGATAGTTCGCTTAATAATTTTAATCAGATTTTTATTTGTAGATTCTGCTAAACCATTACCCTGGGGATAATAATTAGCAGAATATTTCAATTTAAATCCTCTTTTAATTGCGAAATCAAACATAGCATTGCCTGAAAAGTAAGATGCGTTATCAAAGATAAGAGCATTCGGGACACCAAACCTGGTAATGATGAATTGGTCTATGAATTCAATAATAGCTTCAGAATTTGTTGTCTTTAAAGGAATCGCTTCAACCCACTTGGTGAAGTAATCAGTAGCGGTAAGGATATACTTATGCTGTTTGGAAGAATGTGGAGTAATTTCTCCAATGATGTCCAATCCCCATTTCTCAAACGGTTGTTCAATGTTGACTGGTTGCAAAGGGAAGGCTGGTTTCCTTTGTCTTCCACTAGAAGTTTGGCAATTTCGGCATTTCCTTACATATTCATGAGCATCTCTAAACAGAGTGGGCCAATAATATCTATCATGGATGATTTTGTGAGCTGTTGTATCATCTCCAAAGTGTCCTCTTGCCAGTCCATCATGTAATTCCTGCAAAACCTTTTGTGTCTCAGGTTTTTCTAGGCATCTTAATAAAATTGAATCATAGTTTTTCCTAAAAAGCACATCATCAATAATTGTGAAATTTTTTGCTTTCAATCTTATGGCCCTTTTTTTTTGTAGGATAGGTTAGGCGGTGCATATCCATTTTTCAGATAAAATATTAAATCAGCATATTGTGATTCAGAGTCAGTGATACTTATCTGTTGATCTCTTCGAATTGATTTGTATCACCTGATTCTGGAATGTTGGATGCTCCTGCCAACAACCTGCAAAAACCTTGGCCTCTAACAATCTTTGCTGGTTTAATTTCTAGGTCGTATTCTTGAAGTTCTGTTACCCAGTTTGCCCTTTTTTCTCCCAATTCTCTTTGGATTAATAGTTGCCTTACTGAAGGGAAAGGAACTATAACTTTTGTATGGGCTTTTAAAAGGAAGGGTCTGTAATGTTTGACAGCTTTATATACAACAAAGGCTTGTTTTTCTACTTCGGAGTAATTTAGTTCAGCACCTTGAAGATTTGAACTATAGAATGAAATGGGTGCTTCCAAATTGTGATTGTTGATCTGTGTGAGTACTGCTGCATAAGACAAATCGGATGCGATAGTATACAATGTAAAATGATTAGAAAAATTAGGGGTATTTAAAGTGGGGGCATTGATTATTGATTGTTTGATCAAATCAAACGCTTCCTTTTCTGTCGATCCCCATTTAAAGACTGAATTTTTCTTAATCATAGTTTGAAGTGGCAAAATGATTTGAGAAAAGTCTGGAACGAATCTCTTAACAAAATTGATTTGGCCTAAAAATGACTGCATGGATTTCTTATTATGAGGAAAAGGGATTTCAGAGATTTCTTTGATCCTGTCCAGATCAATATAAATGCCATCTTTAGAAACAATAAAGCCTAGGAGCTTTCCTTGATCAAGAGCGAAAAAGGATTTTTTAGGGTTAAGGGAAATACCATATCTCTTGCAGCGTTGAAAGATTTGATTTAAATCATGCAAGTGATTGGATCTCTCTTTAGAAAATACAGTAATATCATCTAAGTAGGCGAATATTGTTTTGTTAATCAACCCTTTAAAAGTGATATCCATTGCTCTTTGAAATGTCGCTCCTGCATTAATAAGTCCGAAAGGCATTTTCTGATACGCATACGTTCCCCATTTTGTTCTGAATGTGGTTTTGAGTCGGTCATCAGGATGGACCATAATTTGATTATATCCTAAAAAACCGTCCAAAAAGGACATTAACTCTGAGCCTGCCACTGACTGGAGTATCTACTCCATAGTGGGTAATGGGAAGTTATCTTTTAGGCTCTCCTTATTTAAATTTCTGAAATTGATACAAATTCTTATGTCGCCATTTTTCTTTCTGACTGGTACCATATTGGAGACCCAGTTTGAGTGCCGAATGGGAAAAATAATCTTAGCTTTCAAGAGTTTATTGAGTTCCGATTTTATTTGACTCTCTAAGTTTGGATGTATTTTCCTCAACTTTTGTTGAACTGGTTTCTGTTCGGGAAGCATCAGAATGGTATGCTGGATAATGGATGTATCATATGTTTTTAGATCGTCATATTTCCAAGCAAAAACATGTTTATTTTTTCGTAACAGTTTAATGAATGCTTCCTTTTCTTCCACGGAAAGTCCTAATCCTAAATTAATGTTTTGAGGAGTTTGTTCAGTGCCAAGGTTTATCCATTCAAACCTTAAGGTAGAGCTTTGGAGCTTTGTATTGGTCACAGGTTTAAACTTGTCTTTAATATCGTAAAGATCCTTAAGCTTCACCACAGGCTTTGGGATTGAATTTTCTTCATGCTTACCTCGCATTTGAATATCATGTTCGTCTTCCTCAATGATTTGATTATCATAGGATTTTTCGGAGGTTAAAAACTGTAAAATGTCTTCATCGTGGTTGAATACTCTCCAATTAGTGACATTGTCAGGGATTGATGGCCTAAAAAGCAATTCTACTGAAAATCTATCTGGGTTATAGTCTTCAGAAGGGAGGATCTTGGAAGCGACATTAGCTAGCAAGTCGGCTGCTGAATTTTGAGACCTGGGAATGGAAGAAATATTGAATGCTAAAAAGTGGGAGGTGAGTTCTTGTACTAGCGATTGATAATGTTTGAGATGGTTCGAAAGGCAATGAATTTTATTCCTTACCTGTTTAACTATGATCTCGGAATCTCCAAACACTTTTAAGTATTGGACTTTGAGGCCAATTGCTTTATATAATCCTTGGACTAATGCTTCGTACTCAACTATATTATTTGTGCATTCAAACTCTAGCCTACAGGACAGCATTGTTTTTTCTCCTTGTGGGCTAACCAAAATACATCCTGCTCCTGATCCTTCGCTAGACTTGGACCCATCGAAATATAAAGACCAAAACAAAGAATTATCTACAATCTTATTTACAAAATTCTCAGTAACATTAACACATCTAGACGTGTTAGTCTGTGAAAAGTTTTCAACTTGTGATGTGAAATTGTTTACCGAGAAAGGAGATGGATGGGCAATATAATTGCCAAAAAATGATTCAGAAGAATAATTTCCTAAGATATTGTTGTTAAACGCAATTGGTTGATTTTCTTGTTCGAATTATGTAACAGTGTGGGTCATGTGTTTCTCCCGATCGATCTTTATTTGATTTGGCTTACCCTTATAGGGGAGCCACATATGGGACCAATCGGTGGAAATATACCCATGGAGCTTTTCTGACCAATCCCTGCTTAAAATTAACCCATAGAACTCAGGTATGTCGGCGATTAAGATATCAATCCTTTGGACCATTCGTGGATCTGTTGATAACCTGATTGTAACAGAGTTTATTTCTCCTAAAACTTGAACTTTAGTTCTATCTACTGCACAATGTGAATTGAAGATTTCTGGGGTTCTATGTTCAGTTTAGAACAAACTGAAGCTGGCATTATATTGGATGATGCCCCAGAGTCAATTAAGCAGTTATGTAGATTTCGATTGTAAATTTCATATGTTAAGAGGAAAGGAGGAGTATGGGAATTTGATCTATCTCCAATTAGAATTGTATCAGTTGCCTCAACTCTACCAGAAGGTGGTTGGTCCTGAATCGCTTGCAGCTTTAGTACTGGGAAGAGGTGAAGAAGGAACTGCATCAAGTTCTTTGAGAAGTAATTTTTGTTGATGTTTTAATTTACTGAGTTCAAACATGGTGATGTTTACCTTAGTTTTCTTCATATCATCAACAATATTATAGTCCATTGAATCAGATACTACCAACGTCTTAGATGATGAAGGTATATTGGAGGATGACGGTTGATTTTGAGATACTGTTGCAGCTGGCTTCCTTGTGGGTACCTTTTCCTTTGTAGTATTGGTACTAGCACTCCTTTTCTTCAGGCCCTTTGTAGTATGGATCCTATGAAATGAATAATCAAAACCACATGATATGAAGTGAAAAAAAAAATAATAATTCTTAACCTCTAGATATGAAAGCAAATAAAAACAATTACTCTTAACCTCTCAGACAGGAAAAGATATGAAAGAAATAAATCTTAATCTATGAAAAACAATAAATCTTAATCTATGAAAAAAATAAATCTCACACATTATAGATGGCCAATCCAAAGTCATGAGGGATGGAAAGTTGAGAGGCTCCAAATACAAGCATAACCAAATCAAAGTGAACATCACTCATGAGTATGGTGCCAAATCCAAATTCTATATTCAAGGCAAGAGCATTTCCCCAACTTTTCACATCTCAATGATAGGATAAAACTTCCCTTATTTATACAAAAAGATGAGAAGCTATCTCATTAATGAGAGTCCATGAATCTCTCCCTATATCTCTAGAGTTACAATCAAAATAGGAAGTGATAAGACACATGTCTTCTTAGAGTTTCAATTCAAATAGGAAATGAGAAACATATCCTTATGATCCCATGATATTCTCCACTCAAATTCGAATTTGGTTTTGGGAGGCCACATAAGGGTCTTTTAGAAGCTTCCTTTTGACCTACACATGTCAACAATCTCATCCCACTTGTTAGGTATAATCATATGCAAATTATTTTCTAATTTTTAACCATAAATTCACTTAAAAATGCTAAGAGTTAATAAAGTTTGGAAAAACATAAATGTGACCCAATAATGATAATGGTAAGGTAAATGTAATGAAATGGAGGTAAATGTGATGAAATAGAGGTGGAGTGAAGGTGACAATATGGAAATATAAGTGAAAATGTAATGGAAGTGAATGAAAATTTCAAGGCCCAACACTACGGGTGAAATTCATTTCCCTTAATCTTCTGTCTGCCTCCTCTCCTGCAGCTCTGCTATTGCAAATGAAGGGACCAATTTGGGATTTGTTCCTGAATTGGGGCCTCTTATTGGCTGATATAAAATGCACCTCATCTGCATTAATCATCTGTCTAATGTACTATAGTGCAAAGATCCTCATGGGGAGGAACTTTGGTCATTTGTAAGGGGCCAACTCGCAGCCACACACTTATTTAAGTTTAATTTTGGTACAAGTACCAATCACCTGTTCCGGCTTGATCTGTTAATTGAATAATCCTCTTTATTTCTTCATTGATCCTGGGCTCTGCAGTCCCACTTAGGAGGCTCATTGCTGGGTGGAAAAACATTTCCACAAATGTCTTGTGACTGAAGTCTTTTTGATATTTCATTACCAATGTTGTCTAGAATATCACCGATTGAGGTTAACCTTCATCATTCATTTTGCTTAATGAAAACTAGAACCTTTCTGCATGAAAATACAAAAACATATATACCAACACTGAGGAATAATGAAACACTTCATCAATGAAAAAATTGACAAGCTGCTCATGGATGGAATTTGCTAGAAATTGGCTGAATTCGAAAAGGACAGTGGGCTTGGATTCTGTTGAGAGGATAGAAAGGAAAGCTATAATAGCTTCACCAAGCCATTAGTCTGAATAATAGCCAAGTAAATAGGAAAGAACTGTGGTAATATGTCTTGTTTTATCAGGGAAAACAAAGGAAGAATAAAGTGGATTTTTTCTTGGCAGAGGTGTGTTCTCAGTCATTAAAAGTTCTAATGTTTTGGCTCTCTTAGAAAAATCAAGTTTTTGGTACATTTCAATCAGAACTTCATGGGAAAAGGGAGCAGTCCCTTCAATAACTAGGGCCTGCATCATCTGCATGATGGACTTGGCATCAATTGTGAATAAAATATGTCATGTTGGGGCTATCACTGCCCTTTGTTGTGGGTTGTAACATGAATGACACTTCTTGATTAGTTCTGGGCAATTGTGTGTTTTAGTGAAGATATAAAAAGGTAGATTAGTGTCCTAGAGGCATCTGTCATCCATCTCTTCCATGAATTTGTCCTCCCACTAGCAATATATATCAAACAAATCAAATTTTGAGAGAGTTTCATGGATCTTGAAATCTTTGTCAGCCAATGGTAAGCGATCTAAATCCAATGGCGGGTGCACCATTGGGTTAGATATTTTTGGTTCCTTCTTCTTTGGTGCCATTTCAGTCTTCTCTGACGCTTTCCTTTGAAAACTGTCCTGTGTTGAACCTGTAATAGAAAGGGATAAAAATAAGTGGGATTTCAGTGAGGGAGAAAGAAAAGGGATTAACCAGAGATGGGATTCAATAATAGGAAATGGTAATTGCTGCAGGAAAATGAGCTATCTTGTAATGTATTGCTGTTCTTTGGATTCACTGTGTGTTCTCTATGATGGCTAAATGAAGTGGAAAGACGTCTGCAAGTTAAAAGTAGCAATTAAAAATTGAAATCGGTGTGAACTGGTGGTTTTATGACTTGGAATCATGCAATTGGATTGGTTTGATTTGGCGTGGATCTGTTGGCTAATTTTCCAACCCATTGATTGCTCAATGACAGGAATGGAAGTGATTGGGTGGATGGGACGGGTTGGCGTTGTGAGGTGGTGGGGGTATCCAACAATAAAAATAGTGAGTGGTTTGAGTAGTAGCGAAAACAACTTTTTGGGGGGCTTGGGTAGTGGTAGGTGGCCTGAGAGGGGGGGAGTTCGAATTCATGAGGGCGCGACACATAAGGGGGTGGAAACCGTCAACTTTGGACTCCCCCTCTGGGATTAACTTTCAGAGGGTGAGGGGGGGGGGCGGGGTTGGAAAGGGACAAGGGCCATTAGATCGGGTGGAGTGAGTGGGGATGGTGTGATAGATGGTGAGTAGATTAGATATGATGTGATGGGTGAGTACGGTGGTGGGATGGGAGATAAATGAGGGGTGGACTATAGAGATAAGGGGGTAAATAGTAAGGTTTAGGCGGGAATGATTATTAATGTGACATAAGACCCATTCCTTTTAAATTTCTTATTCCGACCTTGGAAAAGATTGTAATTTTTCTTCTAAACTTAGGAAAATATTGGAAAATGTCTTCCAACCTTTAAAAATTCCTTTGATATCCTTTCACTTTTCTTTGGATCTACCTACGCTTATTCTATAGCCTAGCATTTTTTGTTCTTTTCCATTTGCAGGGTGCACTTAGACTTGCAGACCCTTTCCTCTTTTTTCAATCTCTTTTTCTTTTAAAATCTAATCTACTCTATCACTTATTTCTTCCCTTGGTCCAGATTAAATAGTTGAACAAAATTTATTTTCTACCTAACTACTAATTTGCCAAGATTAAACTGTTTGGAAAATCTTTATTTTCTAAGCTCAACATAAATTGAATTATGTTCATTCATGCTTAGACTGTATAACTTTTTTGAGGTTTTCTTTTTCTTCTTTTTGTTTTCTTTTGTTATTTTTTATTTATTTATTTATTTATTTTTATATACCCTTCTTTTCATTTTTTTTTTTTTTTTTTTTTTTTTGTGAAATCAATTGAATATTGATCTATATGAACAATTTGAAACCTGCAAATTGTGAAATGCTCAATCACTTTGAGATCCTATAGATTATAGAACCCTAACAGTAGCTCCAGCTGGGGATGGTACTTCTTAGCCTGAAGTTTCAAAACACATGGCCAATAGCCTTGAATTCTTCAAATCTGTATTGTCCTCAATCTAATTTTTTTTTTTTTTTGTTTTCTAATGAACCGACCAACTAAAAACCTGAAAAATGTGATATTTACAATGGAATGAGGGAATCTGTGTGCTCATGAAAAGTAATGTTTCAACATCCTACCGTTGACAAGACCTCCTGATAATTCTGTTCCATCTAACTCCTTGAGAAAAAATGCATTATTTCCTCTAAAAGTAGAAATGATATATGGGCCTTTCCAAAGATTTTCAAATTTACCATGTTTCCCTTTGTCTTCTCTTCTTGAGTCCCATTTCAACACTTTGTCTCCCATATTGAAATCATCAACTTTAGTTCTTTTGTCAAAAATCTTCTTTATATTTTCCTGGACAACTTGAGTTCTATTGTATACTTCTTCTCTGGACTGCTGCAATTGGATTGTCTGATATATTCTTTTTTGAATATCATTTGGTTCACTTTGTACCTCTTGAATAATCTTCATAACTGGCACTCCAATGGAAGAAGGGAAAACTGCATCTATTCTATAAACAATTGAAATGGGGACATGCCAATGGATTTCTTTGTAGTCAATCTATCAGCCCATAATGCATAGATCAATTTGTTATGCCATGAATTCTTATTGTCCTATAATATCTTCTTAATGATGTTTAACAAAATTTTGTTGGAGGATTCAGCCAACCCATTACCTTGAGGATAATAAGCTGTTGAATGACCCAAAGAAATATGGTACTTATGACATAAATCCACCATCTTTTTTTATTCGAAAGCTGCAACATTATCAGTGATCAATTTCCTAGGACAACCAAATCTGGAAAGGATATTGGTTTCAAGGAATTTTATTATAATAGAATCAGTGGCAACTCTTGAAGGGGTGGCTTCTATCCATTTGGTAAAATAATATGTGGCAGTTAGGATCCATTTGTGTTGAGCAGATGATGAAGGATGAATTTCACCAATGAAATCAAATCCCCACTGTTGGAAAGGACTTTCAACAGGGATGGGTTTCAGGGGAAAAAGTAATAATTTTCTCTTCCCTTCAAAGATTTGGCACTTGTGGCAAGTAGTTACCATCTTATGGATGTCTGGGAATAGTGTAAGCCAATAATAACCAGCTCTAAGGATTTTATTAGCAGTTGTTTTCCAATAAAGATGACCTCCACAGTCACCTTCATGGAATTCCTGCATAGATTTGTCAGCATCATCCTTTAACAAACATCTAAGTAAGACACCTCCAACATATTTCTAATATAATATACCATCAAAATACAAAATTTGACTACTTTCAATTTAAGAAATATAGATTTTGTTTTGGATAATCTAGGAGGAGCATTTAAATTGAAACGAACATTTAAAAGGTCTGCATACCAGGGAGAATTTAGATATGCCTCCTCGATTGGTGGAGTTGCCAGTTCCTCAAGATCATCCAAATCAAACACCATGTTGATGTATAATGCATTGAAATTTGATTCAACCATCAATTTGGCTCATCCCTGTCCTTTAATCAACTTGGTGGGCTTGATTTCTATATCATATTCCAATATCATAGCTATCCATTTGCCTCTCTTCCCATTTGGTCCATTTTGAGTGAGAATATCTTTGACCACTATATTAGGCACATAAGCAATTGTATTAGAATGTAAAATGTAAACCCTGAAATCTTTTATTGCTTTAATTGGAGCAAATTCTTGTTTTTCCATGATATTGTACTTTAGGGAAGCATCTCTCAGAGCTTTACTAAAGAATGCTATTGGTTGTTCATGTCCTTCATTTTGTTCTGTAATAACACAATAGAAATAGTATGTTCAGATTCAAAAGAAAAAATAATGAAGTCTTTAGTGAAATATGGGCTGATTAAAACTGGTGCTTTTGTCAATGCATGTTTGACTAGATCAAAAGATTGTTTGGCTTAAATATTCCATTTGATTTCTGTGTCTTTATTGAGCATATTTGTTATATTCCTAAGTAGTTCAGCAAGATTTGGTATGAATCTTCTTAAAAAATTGATCTTTCCAATAAAAGGCTAAAGTTCTTTCATGTTTCTGGGATGACTGATTTTCAGGATGCCTTCAATCCTACTGGGGTCAATTTTAATTCCATCTTTGGAGATGATATGGCCTAACAATTTTCCTTCTTCAAGACCAAACAATGATTTCTTAGCATTGAGTGAAATACCAAACTTCCTGCATTTTTCGAATACTTTTCTCAGATGTGCTAAGTGTTCTTCATTAGTTTTTTAAAATATAGTGATGTCATCAAGATAAATCACAATGAAATGTCTAATCTCTTCTGAAAAAGCAATGTCCATTTCTCTCTGGAAAGTAGCACCTGCATTCATTAATCCAAAAGGCATTTTAACATACATGAAAGTTCCCCAAGGAGTAGTAAAAGCAGTTTTATCTTGATCATCAGGGTGCACTAAAACTTGATTGTAGCTTGAAAAACCGTCTAGGAAGGAAATCCTAGTAGAACCCACTACCCTTTGCAGTATGTGATCCATATTTGGTAAGGGATAGTTGTCCTTAAGGGAAACCTTATTTAAATTCCTAAAGTCAATGCAAAATCTTATCTCACCACTTTCCTTTCTTGTAGGCACAATATAGGATACCCAATTAGAATATCTAATATGAACCATGATCTTTGCATCATAAATTTTCTTGATTTCCCTTTCCACCAAAGGCATTAGGACATGATTTATCCTACGCAATTTCTGTTTGAATGGTTTTTGATTTTCTCTAATTGGAATTTTGTGTTGTATAATGCTAGTATCATAGGATTTTAAATCCTCATAGCTCAAGGAAAATACATCTATGAATTCTTTGAATAGATCTATATACTTTCTTTTAGCCATGAGAGGTAGTGATTTTGACAATTTTATAATTTTGGGGTTTTTCTCACTACCTATGTTGCATTCCTCAATGTTTGTTCTGGTTGGTTCCATTTTTGGCTTTCTAGCAACATCATTAAAGTCAAACAACTCTTCCAAAGGGGCAAGCCCTCTAGGTAAAACATTATCTTTGAGTTGTAGTATTTTGAATTCTTCTTTTTCTGGATCTTTATGTATTTCAGTTTTATGCACAATCTTATTTGCAGAAAATTTTTCATCAGAAAGAGGAGGTTTCCCTATATCAACAAGTACACCAGTTTGAAGGTCTAGTTCATCGTCCATATGATTCTATGTTGCTATCCTCAAATTCATCCTTTGATTGCAAAAAACTCTCAATCTGTTTATCACTTCCAAAAACTTGCCAATATCTCATGTTATCAGGCACTGCAGGATGGTGCTTGACTTCAACTATGTATGGTTTATTTGGATGAGGTAATTTACAAGTGATGGCTAAAAAAGCTAATCCATTTGCCAGGGAATTCTAGAGCCTAGGAATCACAACAAGGTCATATTCTTCAAAGGTTTTAAGAAAATCAATCACATCATTCTGGTATTCTCTCAATCTAGGGTGTTTTGTAGAATATTGTCCTTTGATTTGTTTGATGATGAGTTCAGAGTCTCCTTGGAAAAAAATTCTTTTAGCACCTACTTTTTTAAGCAACTTCAAGCCTAATAATAATGCCTCATATTCTGCTATGTTGTTTGTACACAGAAAGTTTAGTTTATAAGAATAACCTTGAGCCTGATTAGTTATTGGATTATATAATTAGAATCCTGCTCTTGATACTGTTTTAACACATGAGCCATCAAAAGTCATATTCCAAAGAGGTCTTGTTTCAGGGTTCTGCTGCTTAATGGGTATTTGTGTGTCCTGTTCCTCATCAAGTTCATTTTCTGTGTGCTTGACTTGTGTATCTATGTCTCCATCATTGTCATTATACAGTATGAAGGAATCAAGATTAGTATGGATTGAGTAGAGGGGGTAGTTGTCAGGATTTTCTTGACTACTCACCATGTATTTCATTAAGGTTTCTCTATAAAGTCTCCTTGGTTGGCCAAATACCAATATTGTGGCATATGTCATATCCATTTGTAATGTTCCTTATAACTTAGCTCCCAAAGATCTTGATATAGCATACCATACTTAGGAGGAATGTCAGCTACTACTATATCCATCACTAAAATTTTTGCTGGTATCTCGGCTAGTGTGACACAAAGGTCCTTAATGAGACCTAGACATCTAACCTTGCTAGAATCAAATGAATATAGATCTTTATATGGTCTAGTGACTTCAAGTCCAAGTTTTTGCATAACAATTTTTGGCATGAGATTATGTGATGCATATGAATCTAACATAGCATTATGAAGGATCTTGTCATGAATATTGAGGCTGACATAAAATTGAGGAACACCCCCTTCTTGAGGTTTTCCATCAACTTCTGGCCCAAACAATAGTTCAGGCTGGTCATCATTCAAATTCACTGTATCAGTGTTTTCCCCTACATTGAGTGCTTTTAGGACTTGGGACCTATACACATTTTTGTTTACTAATTTAGTAAGAGGAATAGAGATATTGAGTTTAGCAATTTCATTCTCAATGCTGAGGGTGCTTGGTTTCTAAGCAGGTTCGAGAAGTCAGTGTTTTCAACTATGGTCTTTGTTATAAACTCCATTTGTTTACTTGTAGTAGGTGCTTCAGTGATCCAGGTGGATATTGGTGGCCACCCGCAAATTCCACTTGGACCACCATCATTGTTTCTTTCAATTTCCCTAATTGTAGCACAATTTACTATTTTTAGCAATTTTTTGGGTCTTGAACTTTCAGAGCCGTTTTGAGGCCCTAAACGACGTTTTTTTTTTTTGGGAAAACTGGGAGCAACATGGGTCCATGGACTAATGTTTCTCTTCCCAAAGTTGTAGTCCTCAGATAGATCTTTCTAACAAGGTATTGTGTGTGTCAGACAAAGATCATATGCCAAAGTTACGACCCCGGGAAGTTGATGTATCAATTTACCCAAAATGGGGCCCATAGTTTAGCGCTTCATCTCCTAGGGTTAGGTTTTTGGATGTTTAGGGTTTTCCATTGTTTCTCAACAATAAATAAGCCTTCGAGCCTCATTGTAAGACAGTTTAGAGGCATGTATCCACCACATCTCTTCTTAGAGATAAGCTACCATCACCCTAGCTAGTTTATTTCCATTTCTGTTTGTAAGCATATTCCATTATTTTATAGTAATGAAATGAAGTATTATTTCTGCTGCATCTTCGTATGTATGATTATATCTGTAATTTGTTGTGTTCCTATTTAAATTCGGATCAGTGGTATCAGAGCGGTCTGCTCTTTCTTTGTCTTTCTTTGCATGTCCCCAACGAGGTCAGGATATAAGGAGTTAGGGCTTGAACTAGTTGAACCTTTGCAAAACCAACCTTGAAAATCCCGATGGCCTCCCATGGTGGATGAAAAGAAAGACGAGGGGGCAGGATATCCTATCAAAATCTTGCTCGAAGAGGCCCTCGAGCGACAAAGGAACACAATGATGGACAACTTTGCCTAGATCCTTCAGTAACTACCTAGGGGCGACACATCTACTTCCAGTAGCTACTCTAGAAGCACCACACCCTTTAAGGTGCAAGTTAACTTTGACATTCCCATATTTGAGGGTTAGATAGATGTAGAAACCGTAGATAAATGGTTAAATATGCTAGAAGGGTATTTTTCTATTCATGATTTTTCCAGCCGAGAAAAGATTACTTTCGCTCTTCTCAAAGATGTTCCCCATGTCAAGGACTAGTGGGAAACCTATTGCGAGTAGAAGGATGAAAGTACGGCCTCACTGTTTTTAGCCGCACCCACTTGGAATTCATTCTAGGCTACCATCAAGGAGAAGTACTACCCTGTCGAAAGCTATGAGGATCAATACATAAAGTGGACCATGCTGCGGCAGGGAAGGGACCAAGACGTGCTAGAGTTTACCAATATTTTCCATACCCTTTGTACAAAGTTGGGTATCAAGGATTCAGAGCAACATTTGGTACTCAAATACCGTGACTGCCTACACAAGTACATCCAGGATGAAATAGAATTCTTGAACATCTCCTCGCTTGGCATGACCTATCGATATGCTGTCAATATCGAGAAAAATTTTAAACAGAAGAAGCAAGACTTTGGATCTGTGAATTCGAAGAAAGGGAAAGGTGCCCCCAAATCGTAGAACAAAGGAGAAAGCCAAAGTGAGATGACCCAAGACAACCTACCAAAGCTGCAACCAAAGAACAGCGTCACGAAGTCGAAAAAGGACACGGGAAAGTGGTGTGAGTTCCATAAGAGCTCCACTCACAACACAAATGTTCTAACTTTGAGTATCGGGAGAATCAGATGCATGTTCTAACTCTGAGTTAGAACCCGACAAGGGAATGATAAAGGGAAGTAGATTATCAATGCAGATCCCAATGCCACCGTTGCCACCACAAAAATCCAAAAGGAGGAACCCGAAGATCCAGAGGAGGAGGAGCGCCTCTTCCACTCCCAGATGCGGGTAAAGGGCTCCCCACTATAATTAATTGTCGACAACGGGAGCTAAAGAACCTCATTTTGGTAGAGGTCATGAAGCACCTGGGATTACTGATCACAACAAATCCACAACCATACACCATCGGTGGCTTCACTAAGGACGGGATCTTCACGTGAGCTAGCAGTGTCGCCTTCCATACAACATCAAGCCCTTCACAGATGAGGTATTGTGTGACGTTTCTCCCCTTGATGTTTTTGATGTATTATTAGGTCAACCATACTTGTGGAAGCAACATGATGTGTATGAATTAAGGCCTCGTGATGTTATTGTTACTTTGGGAAATAAGCTGTACAAGATACCAGAGGTAGCATCGCCTACCGCAATCTCTTTGGTTACTACAAAACAATGCAGTAAGCTCATTTCCAAAATTGGAAAATTTATTTTCCTAATGATACACCCTCAAGGAAATAAGAAGACAGTGGCCACGAACTTCAGATAGGTCCCCTCCACACGGAAACTACAAATGGACAAGGTCGTGGAGGATTACGAGGACATCTTCACCTCCCCCACAAGGGTTCCTCTGCACTGTCAAGTCAAGCACTCCATCAATCTGACCCCAAGTGTACCGCTACCCAATGGACCAATCTATCGGCACTCCATTTTGGAGAATGATGAAATAAAGAGGCAGATTTAGGAGCTGCTACAAAAAGGTCACATTTGACCGAGTTCATCGCCCTGTGGGAGCCCGATCATGTTGGTATAGAAGAAGGATGGGACTTGGGGACTCTGTATTGACTATCGGGCATTGAACAAGATCATTGTCCAGAATAGGTACCCGATACCATAGATTGATGACCTTCTGGACCAAATGAAGGGGAAAAAATATTTCAACAAGATCGATTTGAAGTCAGGATATCACCAGGTACCAATCGAACCCTCCAATGTGTGGAAGACTGCCTTCAAAGCCAAGGAGGGCCTTTTCGAATGGTTGGTTATGCCTTTCGGGTTGACGAATGCTCCTGCAACCTTCATGAGGCTAATGGATGACATCTTGCGGCCATTCACCAACTCATTCGTAGTGGTATACTTGGATGACATTCTGATCTTCAGCCAGAGTTGGGAAGAGCACCTCCACCACATCGACAGGTTCTCCAAACACCTGCGGCAACACAAGCTATGTGCCAATTTGGAGAAATGCACTTTCGGCATGACCCAGGTTCAGTATCTAGGATACATTATCAATGAATAGGGGGTGCATGTGGATCCAGCCAAGATCCAAGTCATTCGGGATTGGCCATCTCCAACCACTCTAATAGAGCTTCGCAGCTTTCTAGGTCTTGCCAACTTCTACCGCAGGTTCATGTTGTGGTTTTCTCATATCACTTGGCCTTTGAGTCAAGTCACCGAGGGTGGAGCAAAGGCCAAATTATTTTGGTCTAAATCTCAACAGAAGGCATTCATAGAGTTGAAATATTGCCTCTACATGGCACCAGTGCTTGCATTACCAGATTTACAACAATCATTTGAGGTCGAGACAGATGCCTCTGACTATGCTATTGGGGTAGTCCTTACTCAACAGGGGCATCCAGTGGCATATCACAGTGAAACACTTTCAGACACAGTTCGGAAGTATCCCACTTATGATAAAGAGATGCATTCCATTGTGCAGGCCTGCCAAAAATGGAAGCATTACATTTCGAGGAAGGAAACGGTCATCCACACAGACCATCGACCCCTACAGTTCATACAGACCCAAGGGAAATTGCAGAATGATCGCCATCAGAAGTGGTCCACATACCTGCAACAGTTCCATTTGAATATCAAGTATAAGAAGGGCAACACTAATGATGTTGCAGATTGCCTCAGTCGACCTCTGATCATGGCGTTAACCACCGTACTGAACTCTTGTGGGCACGAGACTTCTGATTGGCCACTGCTCTACAAAAGCGACTCGGAATTCAGCCACACATACCAGAACCTCTTGGAGGGTCAGCATGTCCCAGATTTTCACCTCCAGGATGGCTTGTTATGCCACTTGGGTCACCTTTGTGTTCCTTCAAGCGAGCATGCCAATATGAGTTGGGAAGCACACTACAGTTGGGCTATTGGGCATTTTGGGGTTGAAAAAGCAGTGGCAGTACTACAGAAGTATTTTTATTAGCAAAATCTTCGAAAGGATGTCGGGAAGTACATTAGGTCATGCACTGCCTGTGCTACTGCCAAACTGACCATCAAGAAGCAAGGCCTCTATACCCCGCTGCCTACCTCTAATCGGCCTTGGGAATCCATATCCATGGATTAGATGTCAGGCCTTCCTTCCACTAAGCATGGAAATGACTGTGTTTTTGTGGTCGCCGACAGGTTCTCAAAGATGGCCATTATGGCGGCTTGCAACAAGAATATCACAGCGGAAGCCACTGCTAAACTCTTCTTTGAACAAGTGTGGGTACACTTTGGGATCCCACAGTCTATCATCTCAGATCCGGATAGCAGGTTCCTTAGTACATTTTGGTCCAGTCTCTGGTCGATGTTGGGCACCAAACTCACTAAGTCCACAACCTTCCATCCTAAAACTGATGGCCAAACAGAGGTTGTCAACAGGATGATCGTACACATTTTGCGCATGTACAACTCAAAGCATCCATGCACATGGGATGAGAGCCTCCCTTATGTTCAGCACAGCAACAATCGGGCAATCCACAGCTCGACTGGCTACAACCCTTTTCAAGTGGGCTTTGGATTTTAGCCACTATGTCCCATCGAGGTGGTCATGCCATTTGCAGCTACTCATGTAGATTCTGCTCATGTCCAGTCTGAAACAAATAAGGCAACCAGCTTCATTGAGCACATCCAACATATTCGCTAGCAGGTCCATGACATTCTGGAGAAATCAAATGCTAAGTACAGGCAACGACATGATCAACATCGGGTGTCACACAAGTTTCAGGTGGGTGACAAAGTCTGGTTGCATTTGCAAAAGGAACGCATTACCGGAGCCTATCGGAAACTCAAACCACTTCTATATGGCCCTTACACCATTACCAAGGCTATTGGAGACAATGCATTTGAGCTTAGCTTTCCCCCATTCCTTGGCCTGCACCCGGTGTTCAATGTCGACCGCCTTCGGCCATACTTTCCACCATTACTAGACACGTCTGACATTGCAGAACAACTCAAACCCATAGAGTTAAATCCAGTTTACATGGAACAAGCTGCAACTGATTGGATCATGGACACACAGATCAAGCATGCTCGCCAGCAGAATATCCAACTGTATCGAGTTGTCAAAGTAGGACATCTCCTTCACCAGGGCAAGTGGCTCACCAGGGACCAAGTGCAGCAGAATTTCCCTCATCTCATGGAGGAACTCAACGCAATGGGGACCATTGATTCCTAAGGGGGGAGGAATGATCCAGGTGGATATTGGTGGCCACCCACTAATTCCACATGGATCCCCTCTAGTGCTTCTTTCAGTTCTTTCAGTTTCCTTAATTATAGCATAGTTTACTATTTTTAGTAGTCTTTCAGGTCCTAAACTTCCGGAGCCGTTTTGAGGCCCTAAACGACGTTTTTTGGGAAATCTAGCGCCAATCATTTTTTTGCCTAAAAATCGTCTTTTCCTTCATAGTCCTCGGAGAGATCTTTCCAACGGGCTATCATGCACATCAAATCGAGATAAGACGACCAATTCGCGACCCCGGGAAGTTGATGTACCAACTTACCCAAAAACGGGGCCCACAATTTGGCGTTTCATCTTCCAGGGTTAGGTTTTGGAATGTGAAGGGCTTTTCCATTGTTTCTCAACAATAAATAGGCCTTCGAGCCTCATTGTAACACAGTTCAGAGGCATGTAGCCACACATCTCTTCTCAGAGATAAGCTCCCATCGCCCTAGGCTGGTTTATTTCCAATTCTGGTTGTAAGCATATTTCGGTATCTTCCATTAATGAAATGAAGTGTTATTTCCGCTGCATCTCTTTATTTATGGTTATCGCATCTTTGTATTTATGGTTATCTCTGTAATCTATTGCGTTCCTAATTAAATCCGGATCAGTGGTATCAGAGCGGTCTGCTTTTTCTCGGTTTTTCTTTGCATGTCCCCAACGAGGTCAGGATATAAGGAGTTAGGGCTTGAACTGGTCGAACCTTTGCAAGACCAGCCTCGCAAATCCCGACAGCCTCCCATGGCGGATGAGGAGAAAGACGAGGGGGCAGGAGATCCTATCAAAATCTTGCTTGAAGAAGCCCTTGAGCGGCAAAGGAACGCGATGATGGATAGCTTTGTGCAGATCCTTCAGCGGCTACCTAAAGGTGACGCATCGGCTTCCAGTAGCTACTCTGGAAACGCCACGCCATTTAAGGTACAAGTTAATTTTGAAATCCCCATATTCGAGGGTCAGATAGACGCAGATGCTGTAGATAAGTGGTTA
>APFE031579585.1:9262-20553 GCA_000404065.3 Pinus taeda | reverse complement strand
GCTTTCCTATCTACAGACTACCCTTATTTCATCCGAGGGCCCAGATTAAGCAGTTGGGCTCCTTTGATTCTCTACCTATCTAAGAATCTACTAAGATTAAGCTGTTTGGACCTCCCTTTAACTGAAAATTGTTCAACACTAGAATAACTTCTCAAAATTTGGAAAGAAGTTAGATGAACTCTGAGTAGCCTTCTTCGCTTGGAGACTATTAAGCAAATATGGAGCATTTCAGCATGCAAAGTATGACATATTTGGTCTGTAAAAATGTCAATCATGAAATATGAGTAACCTGCTTTAGCAGGAGGCTAACACTTTGAGTTATAATTAGTTAGCTCAGTTAACTGAGTTAAGTCTAGTTAGATTAGTTCCAACAGTTTGTGGACTGATTGTGAGTTTAATTAATTAATGCATGCATGCATGTAACTAATGCATTTCAGATAACTGAATATTCTCTCATAAATAACTCATGCATGTCAGTTCAGTCAAAGACCCAGTTGATATCAGATGATGGGACAATGTACTATCACTTACAGGAATATTCCATTGAGGATATTTCTTGCATGCAGAATGAATTCATTCCTTGGAGATTGCGTAGTTACTTCTGAGTTTGGTGAGTTGTGTGAGAGCTAAACTCACATTGGTGGCAGATAGAGGACCTAGGAGAAACTGCACAGGGAAATAGGAGGCTTGGAGGACTGGAGGAAGGCATATGTTGTGTCTATTCAGTCTAAGAGCAGCATTGAGGGATTGTACTGAGAGCTGGATAGCTTGTGAGCATAAATCTTTGTGTAATCCAGAGATATTTCCACTTGTATGATAATACAGAGATTGGGGTTTTTAGCTGAGGCTTTCCCCAGAGTATTCTTTTGTGTTCATGTGTGATTGATTTCTCATTCTCTGTTATATGTGTTCTAATTGATCTTGCTCAAAATCGATTAAGCTTCCACAAGTTTGTTTGGAGAAGTAGATCAAGTATTTTGCTTTAGTATATTGCATAATCAGGTGATCTACAGTGGGAAATTCTACATGGTTTCAGAGCAAAGGTGATCAAAGCAAAGAACAATATACAAAGAAGGGAGAAGTTTGAAGTTTGAAGTTCCTGATTATAGAATTTGAATTCTTATCACATCTCAAATTTTACCAATGGCGTTCAACAGTTTGAGACTCCAGTATGTCATTGATGGCAGCTTGAATTATATAGCCTGGAAGGATCACATGGAAGTGGTATTAGAGGACAACAATTTGAAGGAATTCATTGATCAAGAAGTCCCCAAGCCAATAGCTGCTAATACCCAAGAATTGGTAGAATGGAAGAAATCTGTGGCTATAGCAAGGAGGATTCTTCTGGAGGGAGTTTGAGACCACATTGTCTCGAGTCTCCATGGGAAGGAGACGTCGTTTTCAATGTAGAAAACATTGAATGATTTATAATAGAACAACAACGATTACAGGAAGCTGGCACTGAAAGACAAACTTCGGAAAATCAAGTGTGAAAAGGGCGACACAATATCTACATATCTGAACAAGCTCACCACCTGCAGGGATGAGCTTGGAAGTGTAGGGATCACGACAGCCGATAATGACATAGTGAGTCTTGTTCTCCTCGGTCTTCCTAAGAGCTGGCATAGCTACCAAGACTTGGTAAATGGAAGAGAGAAACTGCTAGATTGGGAATGACTTTGATCGGATCTGATGTAGGAGGAGATAAGGAGAAGCACCAGACATGGATCTTCATCAAAGCAAGATGATGAAGAAAATCTATCTTTAGCAAGTAATGCGAGGAAAGGGAAAGGGAAGGCATCCCATTCCAAATCGAGTTCTTCCCATGGTGGGAAGAAGATTGACAAATCAAAAGTGAGATGCTTTCATTGTCATGAGGTGGGCCATTATGCTACGAATTGTCCACAGAAGAAATTCAAGAAGATATCCTCTAAGGGATCAGATGGTGAGGCACTGGCCTCATAGTTCGAATTGGAATTCACCCTCATCGCATGTATGGTTTCATGGATGGTGGGGTGTGTTTCATACCTGGACAGTCGAGCTTCATTCCACATGACCGACGACAAGAATCTTTTCAGTACCTTGGAGGAGAAGGACCTCTGGATGCGCATCGAGATGGGAGATCATGGAAAGTATCGTGTTTCAGGTGAAGGTACGGTTGTGTTTCAGAGGGAGCATGGAGCTCCTCTCACCCTGACTGATGTAAAGTATGTGCCAGGTTTGAAGAAGAATCTTGTGTCCATCGTTATGCTGGAAGACAAAGGCTATGATGTCATCTTTAGTAAAGGAAAGGTTTTCCTTAGGCATATCGGCACTGGACAGACCAAGAGGATTGGGTTTCAAGTAAAGAATATCTAGAAGCTGGAGGTAGATGACTGTGCCGCATTGAGTTCCAAAGCAGAGTTAGTGCAGAGCCAAGATGTTAGTGAGCTATGGCATAGAAGATTGGACCACTTGCACCATGGGGCCTTGAAGATCATGCAGCAAATTTCTACTGCACTTCCCAAGGGAAAACTAGAGCAAGTGGATACATGCAAAGGTTGTACCTTGGGTAAGTATGCAAAATCTTCCTTTCAGGAACGAGACAGTAGAGCTAGAGCAATGCTGGAGGGAGTTCATACAAATATGTGTGGACCATTCTCTACAGCCTCCACCGCTAAACAAAGGTTCTATGTTATTTTTATCGATGATTTGTCTCATAGATGTTGGATCTACTTTATGCAGAAGAAGGATCAAACCTTCTCAAGGTTTTGTGAGTTTAAAGCCTTGGCAGAGAAAGAATCTGGAAAGAAAATATGGGCCTCTCAAAGTGACAATGGTGGAGAGTATGTCTCCCAAAAGTTTAAGGACTTCTATGCAGCAGAAGGAATTAAATGGGATTTTATGGCACCCCATAACCCACAACAGAATGGGGTGGCCGAAAGGAAGAACAGATCGACTGTGGGAGCAGCTCGGGCGATGTTGCATGACCAAATCCTACCACTTCATTTGTGGGCTGAGGCATGCAATACAACAGTATACTTGCAGAAGAGAAGCTCGCATCATATACTGAGGATGAAGACACCAATGGAGGCCTTTTCTGGGAAGAGACCAGATGTGAGTCACTTCAAGATCTTTGTATCATCAGTTTATTGCCATGTGACCAAATATGCCTAGAAGAAGCTAGATCCAATAGCTAAGTTAGGGATACTTGTGGGGTACACTGATACACCCCATAACTATTGGGTGTTCTTGCCTACCAGTCAGAGGACAGTGGTACACAGAGATCTGAAGTTCGATGAGCAGAAAACCATGTGAGTGTCCCTTGAGAGGGAGCTCAAGTTGCATCCAGAGGAGGAACTTTTGGTTCCTAAGGAGGAGGAGCCTCAGACTGATGTGGAGCAGCCGCATGCAAAGGATCCGGGAGTGGAGACATCCACTCATGCAGAGTCTTCTAGAGATGGGCAGAAATGCTCAAGGGAAGCTGACAGATTGATGTTGGATGCAAGGGAGAACATGGGATAGCCATCCTCTTAGCACAGAGAGAGGAGGTCACCCAAGCGGTACACTGGTTACATGGCCCAGGTTGGGGGGTGTGTAGAGACCGAACATTTTCCTTTGAGGAAGCAGTGCAGCAGCCAGTTTGGGTTGATGCTATGGTGGAGGAGTACAACTTTATCATTCAGAGCAGTGTTTGGGATGTTGTCCCAAGACCAGAGGACAAGTCAGTGGTGAGTTCCCGATGGCTTTACAAGGTAAAGCAAGCAGTTGATGGGAGTGTTGAGAAATATGAGGCAAGGTTGGTTGCATATGGTTTCTCACAGTTCGAGGGGATCGACTACTATGAGACTTTTTCTCCTGTAGCAAGGTACTCATCTATCAGATCGATGTTGGCACTATTAGCACAGATGGGTTGGAATATCCATCAGATGGATGTGAAGACTGTGTTCCTCAATGGAAATATTGAGGAAGAGGTGCACATTAAGTAGCCAGAAGGATTTGAGACCTTCGATCATAAGTTGCATGTGTGCCGACTCAAGAGAGCTTTATACGGGCTGAAGCAAGCACTCGTGCTTGGTACACCAGGATCAACAACTATTTCACTGGGTTAGGCTTCACAAAGAGTGAAGTAGATGTGAACCTTTACCAAATCATGGTAGAAGGTAAGCCATTGATCATTGTTCTTTATGTTGATGATCTGATATTGACAGGTGATTATCAGTTGATCAAGTCTTGCAAGGAGGACCTTTCAAGAGAGTTCGAGATGAAAAACATGGGTCTTATGCACTACTTTCTAGGCATGGAAGTGTGGCAGAAGGATGGGGAAGTGTTTGTGTCTCAAGGCAAGTATGCCAATGAGATACTCAGGTGATTCCACATGGAGAAGTGCAAGTCCATGCAAACTCCTCTAGCTGGTAACTGGAGGAAGGAGGACGCTACTTCAGGTGAGGTAGCAGTTGCTACTGTTTATCAACAACTTGTGGGTTCATTGATGTATCTACTGAACACACGACCAGATTTGTGCTTTGCGGTGAACCAACTGAGTCAAGCTATGGTTCAGCCTACCAAGCTGTTTTGGAAGGTAGCGAAGCATGTGCTAAGATACATTAGAGGCACATCTCAGTATGGATTGTGGTATAGACGGACAAAGGGATTGAAGCTTCAAGGCTTCAAAGATGCAGATTGGGTAGGGAGTTCATCAGACCGGAAGAGCACTTCAAGAGAAATTTTCAACCTTGGTTCAGCTGTAGTTTCTTGGTACAACAGGAAATAGAGGTCAGTTGCACTTAGCTCAGTAGAGGCTGAATACATGGCTGCCAGTTAGGCAACATGTGAGGCCATTTGGATGTGATAAATTCTAGTTGGATTGTTTGGTCAAAGGATGTATCCATCTGTGATCTATTGCGATAATAAAAGTTGTATCAAACTCTCTGAGAATCCAGTATTTCATGATAGGTCCAAGCACATTGATATTCGATATCATCATCTTCGAGATTGTGTGGTGAAGAGGATCATGTTGTTGCTATATGTTTTGACCGAGGAACATGATGCAGATATTTTGACTAAGGCATTATCAAAATGCAAGTTCAAGTTCCATAGAGATAGGATTGGGGTGACAGATAATCCCTTTCTTGTTGAGAGGGAGTGTTGAAAATAACAACAAGAAGTGCTAAATATAGAAGTGCTAAAAATAGAATTGCTATAAATAGCATTTTGGGATACATTCCAATTTTAGTTAGTCCCTGAACTAAAATTGAGAATTAAAATTCGAATTTGATCTTAATAGTTGTTTGAAAAATAATTAATTAATTCATCTTGAGTTAATTAGTTGGAGAAAATCAAACACGAAGTCTATGTGAGGACATGCAACAGTTTTCCCTTTGATTGAGGAAGTTATCCCTTAATTAAAGTGATCCGGATGAGTTGTAATTTGAGTTGTAATTAGTTAGCTTAGTTAACTGAGTTAAGTCTAGTTAGATTAGTTCCAATAGTTTGTGGAACTGATTGTGAGTTCAGTTAGTTAATGCATACATGCATGTAACTACTGCACTTCAAATAACTGAATATTTTCTCATTATAACTCTTGCATGTCAGTTCAGTCAGAGACCCAGTTGAGATCAAATGATGGGATAGGGTACTATAAGTTGCAGGAATATTCCATTGAGGATATCCCTTGCATGCAGAAGGAATTCATTCCTTGGAGATTTCACAATTACTTCTAAGTTTGGTGAGTTGTGTGAGAGGTAAATTCACACAGGTGGCAGCCAGAGGACCCAGGAGAAACTGCACAAGGAAATAGGAGGCTTGGAGGACTGGAGGAAGGCATATGTTGTGTCTATTCAGTCTATGAGCAACATTGAGGGATTGTATTGAGAGTTGGATAGCTTGTGAGCTAAAACTTTATGTAATCCAGAGATATTTCCACTTGTATGATAATACAGAGATCGGGGTTTTTAGCTGAGGCTTTCCCTAGAGTATTCTTTTGTGTTCATGTGTGATTGATTTCTCATTCTCTGTTATACATGTTCTAATTGATCTTGCTCAAAATCGATTAAGCTTCAACAAGTTTGTTTGTAGAAGTAGATCAAGTATTTTTCTTTAGTATATTGCATAATCAGGTGATCTACAGTGGGAAATTCTACAATACGTATTTATAAGTGATAGGTGATTTTTTTTTATAATAATATCCTTTCATTGTCTATAGAAACATAAAGATTGAATATGATTCTTAGACAATTAAAAATATTGACATTGTGAGTGGATAATAAATCAAATTTAACATAGAGTTATGGTTCACATAATATTGTGTTATGAAAACATCTACTTTTTTATTTTGACAATAATTACAAGTAGACATAAACATTAATATAATCTTGGCCCAAGAACTATGGTGCTTAATTCAGCCAAGTGAGCTCAACCTTCCAATGGATCCAGGCCAACATTAGAGTACCAGACCTCATGCCTTCACATTGCTAAAAAAAAAGATACAAATAAGCATGCACCATGAAAAACCAACAAATGAAGAACCTGATACCTGCTGCTGAAATAATCTCTATTGCTAGCTTAAGAATGAGCTCATGTACTCAGTGACAGGGTCATGGAATGAACAAGGAAAATTTGCAGCTGCCTCCTTTTCATGAGTAGTTTGCTGGCCAATATCCTCTTGGACAGGGTCGCCACAATCATTGTTCAGCTCCTCCACTTTATCCTTTTCAAGGAAAACCTGTTGTTGATCTTTTTCTACTCATCCTTCAAAAGGCCAACCCTCTTGGAAATCTGCAACAGATTCTTCATTGTTCGAACTATAAGAGTCGTAGATTGGGGAATCTGATGAAAATTATTAACAGGAATCTTTCTGAAATAGGCAGTAGCAGACTCTGCATGGTCTTTCAGCTTTGGGCTCTTCTTGAAAAGCTTGTTGTTGGGAGTTTTCTCCCCACTTGCCAGTAAACAACTCCTTCTACATCTCCATGACCACTTTCTCCTCCTCTAAATCATATGAATCATAAATTGGAGGATATTCTTGATCCTGCTCTCTATGTGAAAGATATGTGTCATGGACTGCAGCCCCTTTGCTGACCTCTTGATGGGCCTCTTCTTCCTGTTTAGCTTCCCATAACTAAGAGTGTGATAGTTCTTCCTCACTTGGCTCTCCATCAGAGTCATATTCATCATAAGAAGGATAAACATCAGACTCAACTGAATAAGCCCTCTGAGAGTTTTTTTGTAGCTCAGTGGCGTTTCCTTCTTCTCTTTATTGCTCATGGGGTGATGTTTCCTTATTGAAGTAGATGTTTGTTGGAGAGGAGCTCCACAATCATCTTCAATAGATTCATCAACCTCGGGACTATCTTCATCATTAAAACATTTTCAGCAATCTTCAAACATAACATTCGATATATAAAATAATTTTTAATATTGATGGAATGTTGTATGAAAATATTTCAAGGAAGATATGCTGCCATGAGGTAGAGTTTTGTACTAGACTCTAGCACCTTCTTCTAATGAAAACATGAACAACTTCACTTGTAAATCTTCAAAGAAAATACCTTGTTGCTCCTTGCATTCCTGAAACTCTTTAAGGTGTCGGTGGGGTCTTCTCTCTGTGTTCCCACTTAATCTAGCGAAATAGGTACCCCATTCATGAAACAAAGGAACATGGTTAGGATAACCAGGAATGGAAGAAAAATCTAGTGAGGTAAACTTGTTGGCCAAGAATGTAGGAATGGCCATCTTGAAAACATCCCTATATGATTGATTTCAGCTTAAAATGTAGGGAGATTTTTCAGCTGTTGTAGCATCTGAGTGAGTATCAGGCTACTTGAAAGACAGGATGATCAAATAGAGATATGGACAGTGGAGTCACCAGGATGTCTACTGTAGAATTGTTAGTGGAGTCACCAAGGTGAGATATTTTCAACTCACACTTCCCTAGCTCACTTAATAGGGAAATTGTAAAACTTTGTCATACCCAAGAAAAAATATTCTAATTTGTTGCCTAGCAATGGCGCCAGAAAGATGTTGTGGCTAAATCTTGTACCTGCGGCATAAGTACAACAAGAGGCAAAGAAAACTCCCTAGAGACAACCTATGGGTTGAATGTAGACTAGTGCCTAGGATATCTTAAATAGAGGAGTGCTTGTAAGATGGTATGAGAGGGGTTTGCAACACTCGAATTGTCACGAAATGAAGATGGTGGTAAGAGGGTTTGGTTTAATATTCCTTTAATGAGGGAGATTCAAGCCAACTCATGAATCCATATGCTGGGGGTATATGGAGAAATATCAAAGAGAAATGGTTTCTTCTTTTGGTGCCCTACACATGGAAATGAGACAGCTTGAACTAAAGTTGAAGTGGTGAAGGAAAGGGGGAGGAGAAGGAGGAAATCAGCGGTAGAGGGTTGTAATAAACAGAGTCCTCAACCACTTTATTTCTGCAGAAACATGAGAGAGTAAGAAGGTGGAATGAAAACACTAGGGGGGGCTGATGTAAAGCTTTAGGCTTGCATAGTAATGGGTATCAATCTTTGTTCAACAGTTGAGGTAAGACTGATCCACGACAGGTACTGTAAGCTACTCATTGTTATAGACATATTTGGGCACTACAACCCCAATCATATTTTCCATAAACCAAGGGCTTCTAAGTCCTTAAAAGTGTCGTTTCATACCCTAAAGGAACAAGGTCAGCTGATTACATCATCTCCCAGAATTTCTCCACAGAAAATTGCTCAGCACTGGTCAAAACTAGACCATACAGACTGCTCAGGGTGTGATGCATCTCACCTGCCACATGCAAAAATAGCAATGCATACTGAAAAGCCCTTCTGTAGGGTGTGATGGATCCAAGTCATGTGTCCTATGCTTCTTTTGAACTTGGTCAATTGACTTGGCTTATTATTTCAATCCAAGTTAATATACAAGCTATTTTCGGCAGGTATGCCGTGTGCAACGCGAACTTGTTAATAATAAAGTAATAATAATTTAATTTTAATGTTTTTACTTAGTAAAATATCAATTTTATATGTGATATTTATTTGCTTTCAGGATGATGGAACCCCTTTAAAGAGCTATTTCACTATTTACTCTATAAAATAGCACATATCCTATTTCCTAAATTTGAACCTATACTTTCCATGGAGAAGACACATGTAATATTATGTCATTAGTTCATAAAAATTAGTCTAGCCATATAAGTTAAATTGTTAATGGAGGCCCATAGGATTAAGACACAAATTTTTAGGGTTGGAAGTTAACTAAGTGGCTAAAAAATAATTTAATAAGATAATCACAAATACCAATTTATAAATGCAAGCAACTTAATAAATTTAATCACAACTTTTCATTAAGCGATGACAATGAAGAATGTTTTTATTATTATTAAAACTTCAATATTCATATAATATTTATGATAAAAAAAGTCCTTGGAGGAATGGGGTAACTTGGCAAGCACATGAAAATGTAAAGTAAATGTGAGCACAAGGTCTCATGTTCAAATCCCTCAGTTGTCTAAGTCGTGACCACCTGCTAGGGACAAGGTGGACCCACCTAGGAGTTATAGTGGTAGAGGTCAGAATCGACCCTGTGTCACGAGAGTATGAGCCCGACCCTGTTGTTAGTTCATATATATAAACTGTAAAATGTAGCACTCTTTCCAATATAGAAACGTCTATTGACATAATTAAGAATATAATTTTCTGGATCTATTGAGTACATTCTACAACACATGTATAGGTGTTACATGTAAACAACATAATAAAATAAAATAAAATTAAAAAATATGAATAAATAACTTAGATTTTTCTTAATCTTGAATTTGTTTAGCATCGAGAGGAATCAAAGGTCTCTCAAATCCCTTGAAGCATAAATATCAAGCCTTTTACATCTTAAAAAAAAAATTCAACTTTGAGGCCTTTGATCCCTCTAAACACTTGATAAATCTAAAGTTAACATGAAACTAGGCTAGCAATATGCTTAAGTTATAATAAATATCTAATAAGAAGAAAGTTATGCATAGACAACTAACATGGATATCTATTGTTATCGAGAAAATTTACTCCAATTATTTGTCATTTTGGGGGTGAAGATAGACATCAAAGAACACACAAGGTAAAGTTATGCATTTGTTAGCAAAGTACTACTTTGCATATGTTACTTGTGTACAAAGGTGTGTGCACCACATGGAATACAAACACCCTAATTTGTTCATAATAATGATCACACCAATTCTAAAATGCAATGCCATGCCCAAATCGATATTCCTATTGTAGTTCCTTTAAACATGTGAGTTTTATTTAATGACCTTTATCCTCTTCCATAATTTTGAACAAAATTAAGCTCTATAATCTTATATTCAACTTTTAAACTTTATTCATATTTAAATAGTAGAATTGCAAATTTAAATATCAAAAATCATACTAACATAACTCCTTTACAATAATTATAAAATAACATCATTCTTTTCAATCTCCTAGTTGAATATCATGTATATAGATGACTTAACATTTTCATTTTTTTTTCTTTCTTAATTTAATTTAACTAACAAATTACAAATTTCTACCCATATTAATTACATGCATCATTTAAAATAAACAAAAAAAACTAATTTCTTTTCTTTCTCTAAATTACATTATCCATACTTACACTTTCAACTTTTTCTTCTTAAAAAAGTAATCAATTCTTCTGATGAAAAAGTAATTTAAATAAACTACTTAACAAAAAAATGATGGTTTGTTAATTATGATTGCATCCATACCAATGTTATTCTCATTCCAGAAGAAAAACAAAGTCCTTCACAGAGATCAACATTTCAAATGTTTTTACATTGTTTGTAGTCATATATGATTTATCATAGAATCCTTCCACATTCAAATAATTAAATTTACTATTATTGCACTTTTTAACTTAAAATTCGATTGATTTATGGTTACTTTCAAAACATGCTGACAATAAAACCTGAAAAGCAATATAATAACCGCCTCCAACTATGACTATGATGTTTCAGTAAGGTTGAATTGTCATATTTTTAACTATAAGCTTGTTAGCCATCTTTAATTTTAACTATCGGCTTGTGGGCCATCTTAAGAAACACCTCATATTTGAAAGTGTATAGTCTCCAAAAGACCCGTAAGAGTGACCAAATTTACGTTGTATAACAAAATTATATTATTACCATTGCTTTCTTTAATTAAACCATTTAAAAAGTGTTATAAAAAAAATATTCATAATCCTTTTTTTTTACTTAAACCAATCCTCTATCCTCTATGATCTTCTAAATCATTGCTAACTCTAAAACCTAAATTAATTTTACTCAAA
>APFE031579574.1:37792-112712 GCA_000404065.3 Pinus taeda | reverse complement strand
AACATTTTTGAAATAATAAAGCTTTTTACATTCAAATAATAAAGCTTTAAATCTCACTCACACTATTAATACTAACCCGCCCTTCGGAGACCTATTAAAAAAAAAATGTAGCTGGCCTATACAGAGACCTTGAAGAGCGGATTCAAATGTAGCTGGCCTATACAGAGACCTTGAAGAGCGGATTCTCGGAAGAACAAATCCATTTTAAGAAATATATATGTGGGTCACCATCGTATCCCAAAGGTTATGATTCAGATGGCCCCACATTTCTAAATAAATCCAAGAAAGCAGTAGCTACAGATGCGTTTGAGGTAGCCAAGTCTACCTATTGGATGTCAACGAATCATGGTAGGCACTGTTATACATACATATTGTTTGAAAGAAACATTTTCAGATTCTTGTGGACTTAATTCATTCATCGTTTTCAATTCTGTTGAAGACTAAGATTCTATTCATCAACTTCATACTAATCAAGTTGAAACATTTTATCTGATTTGTGTAAACAGCATAGACTAACAATCATGGAAATTCTCTTACGAAATTATTTTCCCTCTTGAGTCTAAAGTTGATTAAAATTATAATGTTACGGTGGTAGAAGTTTTATTATTTTCATTCCATTCATTAAAGTGAAATTTATCTCCATCCTTTTTTTTTTCCTTAATACAAATTTCACATATAAATGGGATATACAGTATTAAAAAATTATATAAATCATATAATAAAATATTTTAATAATATTATATATTAAATTTAAATATATTTATATAATTTACAAATATAAATAAATAATAAATGTTATTTGGTAACCTAGGTCCAAAAAAAACTTGTAAACTTTGAATACATAAAATGATATTTAACCATTACAAAAATAATAATTATAAAACAATTTATATTAATTATAAAAAACAATTATTTTTAATATTTATTTTATTATCAATATTTGATAAAATTTTTATTAAACAATATAAAAGAATTTTAAAAAATATGTTTGACATTAAACACAAAATATTATTATATCTTCAGACTATAATTTTATATAAGCTGTGACCCATAGATGATCTTGTAACACTTATACATACACAATTGTAAAATCACATTTAAAAAAAAATAAATTTAGTATTTATTTATATGTAGCTTTGTGATATGTTTATGCATGAAATATTAATATGAATGATTATGTATCAAGGTGAAAGTATAGTCTATCTCTGGGAGCTATGATTTGTATTTTGAATTGGTTATGTCGTTACATTCGATATAGAAATAAACTTTGAACATTGGATTTGAAAATTCAATTAAAATGTTGGTATTGTTCTAATCCTATACTCGATGTTTGTGACTCAACCTTCGTTAAGCACGTAGAAGTATGAAATTTATTGTCGCACCATTGCCCTTCTGGAGGTTTTAATCTGAGGAGACACCTACAGTCAGATACATCGTCCTCATTTATCGAGACAATCCGACGGTTGGTATCATTCAGGGTTTGGTTGTGTTACCAATTACGTCCTGGGTTCAAGATTGTTCTGTCATTTCCCCCCTGTGAATAGGGTTGCTCTGGTGCTCTGCAATCGAACCATAGCGATAGACGCACTGCATAGGGTAGTTTTCATTTGCACGTAAAACCTTTCCTCACTTCATTACGGTTGAATGAATTTTCCCTTCGACTTCATTGACTATTTCTCAGGTTTTTGCATCACACGTTCAGTCTCCGTCAACAAGGGTTTGGCAACATGATGAGGGCTCGAAGCTAAGGCACCTTTCCGGTAATCAATTTGATATTCTCTGCTAAAGGCCATCACGCTTTCTTAAGTTGCTGTTCTTACATTTAGAAGGTTAAATATGCATACTAAACGCTGAAGGTTGAATCTTCTGTGCAGGTTTAGGTCTGGAGCACGGCTCAACGTAAATGAATTAGGTAAGATTCCTTCTATTTTCTGTCAGATTAAATTTAAATTGGTTAAATTTTCTTACTGATAGAATGTTTGTGTGTTCAACGGGTTTGGGGTTTATTTACATTATTTGTGCATCGAATTTTCAGTGGAGACCTTGAGAAAAGCTCACGAGTTCGTTTTCCCCTCTTCCAGGTTCGACTTTATCTCCAGATGTCACGGATTTCGAGTTTAGTTATGTTGCAAACAATTGGCACTCAGCGCCTCGGCATTGATTTTCCTTATGTGCTCACTTAAGAAGTTAAATAGTGTTTAGGCTTACCCAGATAGAACAGTGATGTTCCTTGCCAAATTATGGTTTCTGATTTTTTCAGTCATTGTGTTAATTTTGAAGGGTTTTATTTTTCGGTCTTCGGTATTCGCTTAATGTATTAGTACACTCTTACACTCGCAGTGAATTCCTCCATCGGTCTGGTCATGACCTTAACTGGTTCTACGAACTAGGCGTGTATATTTTTGAATAGTTAAGAAGTTAATTTCTGAACACCGGAATTTCTGATGTTAAAACGACACCTGAAGAAATAAATTGTGTTACATGCTTCTATATGAAAGAAAGACGGTTAATCTATAATGTGTGTTTTTGTTCACTGTAATTGTCTCCTTTCCGTTCTATTAAGTTAAGATATTATAGCTCTGCACAATTTTGACAAAATTTCCTTTTTTATACGAAATGCTGAATAGATGAATCAAATGGTTTGGTTTTTTAAAAAAACAAGATTTTCGTCCTCTTACTATGTACCTGTTACCCTTTTCTATTTTTTTGTTTTATATTACAGTTAACATGGTCTAAAAGTCTCCCTGGTTCTTAATGTCAACCTGAGAACTATTCTTCTACCTTACTCCACAGGGTCTTTCCCTTGCAAGATTAAATTTCCTTGCTAGGTTAACTTAAAAACTACTATCTTTCATCGTAATGTGGCCAAATTCCAACTGAAGGGTTTCAGTATGCTTGCACTACTATCTTCTAGTAGGCAAGCCTTCAGGTCTTACGCTTTCACCTTCGAATTATCATTCGACCATGAATTACAAATTTCTTGTTATTGTTCTGTTTCTCCCTTCATTATAAATCATTTAAAATGTAAAACACAAACTATTTGTTTTCCTTCATAAACAAACAACAAGAGCTTAAAACAACAACTAAGGATTTTTCCATTCAAATATAGTATATAATAGAGTAGCCCCCGAGCATACTAGCTTTAAGATCAATTACAAAAAAGATAGCAAAGGAAATATGAATATATTATCTTTCAGAAATCTCATGTTTGAAGAATTTTCTAGGAAGATCTCAACACCCAACCATGAGACTCGTTATGACATCCAATCTCTCCCCTGAGCTTCCTCCAGCCAAACTGTAAAGGGATTAAGGCTTGGCTTAATTAGTTCTACACCTCAAGATCACCTAGGTCTAGTCCAGAATCTCTCCCTTCCAAGGTTCTTCCAAGGGTTCCATTGGTTTAGAGGCTAGCTCAACAACACCTTTATCTAGCAGCACCTACCTCCTTGCCATTGCTAAGGTTCTCAATTCAGTTTGTCTCTCCTTTTTCCCTCCCCTACTCAATTCCTCAAGAGGAAAAGGGAGAGATCCCTCATAATTGTCCCAGTTGTCTAGGGGTTCTTTTTTTTAAAAGAAAAATCCTATTCAATTCAATTACCTTTCACTAAATATTTTTTTTATCCACAAAACATTTTATCATGCCTCTTAAGCCATGATTCATGAAGTTTAACACAAAAGTAAAAATAACCAAAAGTGATAGGAATAACTTAGCAAATATTCCTAGAGATGTTAAATATTCCACTCCTTGTGCGAAACACAGTCCTCGGTGTTTGGCTCAATCTCCTGGAATAAGTTAGGATAAGCCTTACGCATAAAGTCCTCATCCTCTTAGGTAGCCTCCTCTGGCCTGAAGTGCCTCCATTGCAATTTAACATGGGTGATGGCTCGTCTCCATAGTTTTATTTCTGTCAGCTTGACAATGCACAAAGGCTCTACCAAAATTTATCTGTCATGTTCGACGTGTACAATATGCCAATCAATTCATTTTTTGTTATGATGTAATTGAGTACTTGCACTGAAATCAAATCCTAAACTAATTGTAGAAAATGAAATGCTCGAAATAGAAACTTTAACCTATTGCGAGAAAGAAAATACAAGGAAAAAGGATTATTCTAATTGCATAAAGTAAATATCATGAACTAAATGTCAACCCTTATATTTCAAAGATTTTAGATCCATTAATATAGTTCATTAGATGTGGTAATCAAGAAAATCATCATTCTATTATCCAATTCATAAATTTGTCCATTAACCGAAATCATTGAAATGTTTTGCATGGTTAAAGTGGCAAGTAAAAAGTGGTCTTTAGTATTCCCTAATCATTTATTTAGTGTCTATCGGTCTTGATTCGGCCCTAAGGGACAATAACTAAGCTTCTTGACTAAATCTAGGCAAGTATATGCACGTTGGAAGGCTACTATAGGGTTTCCTATAATACTACTACAAGAAACAACAAATTTTCTACAAGGAGTTATAATTCACTGAGTGACCAACTAAATTAAATACAAATTGAATGGAACCAATTTTTTTATTGAGTAGGATTTCTTTGATATCCATTACCATAGGAATCACTCAAAAAGACCTTTGTTAACCCATGCTAAAAAATGGCAGAAAATTACTAGTCTAAAATATAGAAATTCGAGAACTAGTGAGCTAGTAAATTTATCAAATTCCTAAGCTAATCAAGTGCAAATGAAATGGGGTAATTTTTGTTATTAACTAGAATTTTTTTGTGATCTAATTCATATGGAGTCAAATCAATTGAAGCTCATTATCATGATCTAAAAAATAACATAAATTTGCTGTTATTTTCTACAAAGGAGTCCCAGAAATCTAGATTTCGGAATATGCAAACTAATCCAATTAGCTCAATGATTACTATGACCTTCCAAAGATTTTCCAAGGATGAAATGATGATTTTTATCCTTCAAAACTGCTTACATCAACCATTTAACAAAATCATACAACAAGAAATCATTAATACTAAATGTAGAAATATAAAGAAACAAGAATAAGAGATACATGTGAATAAAAAGTGAAAAGAAGAAAAGAAAATGATACAAAAGGGCTCCAAGGCTCTTGGGATGGCCAAGCGCAAGGAAACTCAGATTCATATGAAGGAGGCCAAGGTTTAGAAGCTAAACATAACACCAATATTCATTATTTCCATTAATACAATTACATCCCTGCAAGAGATGGCAATGCAGGTGCAAAAATACGAGTTCTCTCCACAAAAACATTAATAAATGTCCCCCTAGAGGAAAATTCTACTTGGTACTTTTAAAAAATGATTATGAATCATTCCCCATGAAAGGAGGAAGCTTTCCCCACTAAAACAACTTGATTAGTGGATCTGGCTTCCAATACTAGGAATCTGCATTAAATGGCAAGGAACACATTCCTAGATTTTCTCAATCATTAGAGCTCCATAATATGTGCCATAATTCCAAAATATCTTTTTGATTTATTATTTAATATTGATTCTCCTGTAGTAGGGAGAAAGTTCCTAAATTATCTCATCCTCCAAATCTGAATAATCTGCCCAATATTCTCACATTATTTCACAAATATAAATAATATTACGCACAAATATGCAATTATCCATAAACCTTCCTAATGAACATATTAAAGTTAAAAATATATTATCTAATTCAAAAAAGGAGGATTAATGTGCTGAAGGATGGTGAGATGGACCTTAATTTATGTTTAATTTATAGGCACGGGCCTTAATTTATGTCTAATTTAGAGGCCAATCATAACCCCTACTGAAAGTGTTTCTCATCTTATGAGCAACTTAGTGACCTCATTGTGCCTCATTCATGGCCTTGATGGCCTCTATCTTATGCATTCCTCAATCTTTTATCTTAAGGATCTTGGTTGTAAGTTCTTCAAGGGCAAGCCCAAAAATGTAGTTTATCTTTTCATAATTGTTTAATAATCTTTCAAGCAAAAAGACATAAATTTCCTCTTCTAAAGTGAAATATGTTGGCTTGTAGATCCATTTCATTCGTATCCTCACCCTTGAAAAATTCATTCCATTTTCACTCATTTTTTTTGAAACTATTTGTGCATAGAAAAAATCACAGTGTTTCTTGATACCATTATCCTGCCTTCTGCCCCTTATTCAAGATCGGTTCTTGAATATTTTTCAGGTTGACAAGGTCCTCTACATCCTTTTCCAACCTTCTATTACCTTGTTCCACCATTTGGACACCTTTAAAACCCTCAAATCAATTTTAGACATGGTAAATTTTAGGGGCGAATTTTCACCCAGGATTTTTCATTTTAAAGAGGCAAAATTTTTATAAAACAACTGTTTCATATATTTAGTCCAACATTTACTTAAAAAATAATTATTTTTTTGATTTTAGCCCAAAAAAACGTTGGATAAACTATGAAAAGACTCATTTGACCTAATTGGCCTGGTTTGGGAGGTTATATTCCATTATAATTGCCCAATTTTCTGCTTTGTAATGTTAAATTTGTTTGCAATCGCTCATTTTCTGGTTTGGGAGGTTATAAATAGAACCTTTTTTTATACTTACTCCAAAGGTATGGAAAATAAATAAAAATATAAATAAACTCGAGGTATGATAAATAAATAAATTTTTATTTTTCTTTTAATTTAGTCCATAACCCTATTTCTATTTAAGAAGGTTCAAAAAAGAGGTTTTATTTAAGTGAATCCTATAGGCCAAATACCATATTTATAGAAGAGGTATGGTAAATTAATAAAAATATAAATAAACGAGGCGTATGGTAAATAAATAAAACATTTTTTTTATATTTATTCCATAAGGCACCTTATATTTATGAACATGCAAGGGTCTAAATAAATAAAAACATAAATAAAGTGGAGGTATGGTAAATAAATAAAACATTTTTTTTATACTTACTTCAAAGGTATGGTAAATAAATAAAACTTGTTTTTTTATTTGCCCATAACCCTCTTTCTATTTAAGAAGACTCAAAAAAGAAGTTTTATTTAAGTGAATCCTATGGGCCAAATACCATATTTATAAAAGATGTATGGTAAATTAATAAAAATATAAATAAACAAGAGGTATGGTAAATAAATAAAACATTTTTTATATTTACTCTAGAAGTCACCTTATATTAAGGAACGCCTAAGGATGTAAATAAATAAAAATATAAATAAAGGGGAGGTATGATAAATAAATGAAATCTCTTTTTATACTTACTCCAAAGGTATGATAAATAAATATAAACATAAATAAACTAGATGTATGGTAAATAAATAAAACTTGTTTTTATGTTTAGTGCATAACCCTCTTTCTATTTAAGAAGACTAAAAAAAAAAGTTTTATTTAAGTGAATTCTATAGGCCAAATACCATATTTATAAAAGATGTATGCTAAATTAATAAAAATATAAATAAATGAGAGGTATAGTAAATAAATAAAACATTTTTTTATATTTACTCTAGAAGTCACCTTATATTTACAAACACATAAGGATGTAAATAAATAAAAATATAAATAAAGTGGAGGTATGGTAAATAAATGAAACATCTTTTTATACTTACTCCAAAGATATGATAAATAAATAAAAATATAAATAAACTAGAGGTATGGTAAATAAATAAAACCTCTTTTTATATTTATTCCATAACCCTCTTTCTATTTAAGAAGACTCAAAAAAGATGTTTTATTTAAGTGAATCCTATGGGCAAATACCATATTTATAAAAGAGGTATGATAAATTAATAAAAATATAAATAAACCAGAGGTATGGTAAATAAATAAAACATTTTTTTATATTTACTCCATAAGTCACTCTATATTTAGAAACACTCAAAAATGCATTATATTAAAGTGAAGCTTTTGGGCCAAATACTATGGGCTAAATACCATGGGCCTAATTATTATTAATACCACGCGAAAAACATTATTAACCATAATATTAGTATTAATAAAAACAAAGATGGAACATGGTCTTGACCCATGGTATTCATGTGGAATGTAGCCTATTTAAAGGGGGGAATTAGACCAACATAGATCCACCTTTACTCTGGATCTACTAAGCCTGAGAGAGATCAAATATTATGGTATGCAAACTACGATAGAGTAAAAAATTATTTGATCCCTCTGGGGGCTTGGTAGATCAAGAGTAAAAATGGATCTTATAATTTAATGTCACTTAAACATTTTAACTTGGTTAAAATAAAATAAATTATAATTTTTATTAATTTTATAAATTACTAATAGTAGCTTTTAAGCTCTAGGTTTATGATAACCCATCATATTGACCCATGGTAATACTATGGTATTCATATGACCATAGACTATTTAAAGGGGAAATTCTATCACCTTAGATCCATCTTAATTCCGGGTCTAAATAGATTTCATCTCTCTATGAGCGGTAGATGTGGAGTTAAGATGGACATAGGTTTGTTTTTATGATAATGAATATATTAAATAGAATTAGGGAATTATATTGTAAAAAACATCTTAAGGTGAATGGTTAAAGCTACATTTAGTCACTTCACAGAATTTAGTAAAAAATACCAATATCTCTATTAATATTGATTTTTCTGATTTAACAAAACAAAAATGGAACCAATGAAATCTTATCACTCTTTCCGCATAATCCTCAGGGAAGAGAGATAGTTAGTGCCCAAATTTCCCACCCTTTTCGAATGTTCTCAATATGATATCTTCATGAAAAAGTTAAGGTATTGATGTTGGATTAGTTGCTCGAAAAATATGTTGGTTTGTATAACATTTCATCTTCTCTGTTATTCTTAGTTTGTCGTAATGATCTGTAGGGGTTGGGCCACTACATCATATTGTCCTAAAAGGTGGAGATTGTGCAACAAAAAGGAAATTAATCCACATGTTATAACATTGTTAAAAAATGAAAGACGTATGAAGGTAGTGAAGTATGCTAATAAGCAATTCAGATTGGGAGAAACATAATTAAATTTTATTATTTAATTCAAGATTTGCAATTAAAATAATAATAAATCTACATTTATATATTTATATATTTATTGGAAGGCTTCTCACAATGGTCACTTCTTTCCATTAGATCCCCTTCAGACCTTTGGGATACCAACTACTTTCTTATATTATATAGTTGGGGCTTGCTACTTGTTGGTGTGTTGGGGTAAACAAATTTAATGTTTTTTCTATCTCACACTTGGACTGTATGGATTAAGAAATAAATTTGATAGCTTGACAAAAGTGGTTGAGAAAGGATTAATCTCTCCTACCTTGATAGAACTGGTGGTCAAGACCAAAACCTATAAGAACTTTGTGTGGAATATTATCAAAACGAATAGAAGGATATGAAAGAGTGTATAGTAAGAACCTTGACAAACACGGTCATTGAAACTTGCAGCATTGTTTGTAGGAAAAGAAAATTATGTTTCTTTTTTTCCAAACGTGTATGTTAGTATATTACAATTTAATGAATATGTTTTCCTATTATCATATATGGTTTCATACTTCAACATAACATTCGCCAAGATTTCACGATGTTTTATTATTTTGTGAAAGATTTTCCAAGATCTTACAAGATTTTATAATTCAGTGAAAGATTCGCCATGTCTTTACAAGATAATATAATCTGGTGAGAGATTCACCAAAAAACTTATACATACAAATTATATTATTGATAAAATCGCCTCCCATTTTCCCTATGTATCATGGGAATTTGTCCATTTATTATACATATAAATTTAGGGTGGTTCTTAAAATTTTCCCTCATTTTAGATGTGAACTTGCACATCCTATAGTAATTGCTGTAAAAACAACATGAAACCCTCTAGCGGTTCTCGTAGTACTACAACAAACCCTGTATAAAACTTTTTTGAGCAGAAATGATAGTTTGCGCCTAGGGTAGGCCCTCAACTTGTCTTCCATGTCTTTCCCTCATTTCTATAACATGTTTTAGGCATTGGACAAAAGATAGAAATAGATTAGAGACCTCTTGTAAAGCCTCTTTTCATCACTGCAGTTTGAGTTATGTTTTGATGGTGAATGCCTTATTTCATTTTGTTCCCTTCGTCTTCTCTTTTTTGGCCTAGATTATTGCCTAATGGACTTCAAGTTCTGTGTTTTGATTAGGTCTCTCTGAGGCACTTCCATTTTGTGTTTTAGCATAATTTGTTCCTTTCTTCCTTCTTGTAGTAGCATTTTGCCTTCCTGTAGTAATCATTCCTTCTTCCTTCAGGGTCTTCTATGTGTATGTTAGTATCAACAAATGATATATAGAGGTTGGAGGGTGATTCTAGGGCTCAGTGGGAGTTGTGTAGGTTTGTGAAAATTGAGAGGATGCTTTGTTTGTTTTTTTCAAGAAATTTTTAGGACGAGACATAGTGTAGGGTTTGTTCTTGAAAAATGTTAATTTCTTTCTTATGAAATGGGATGGATGAATGATGGATAGAGAGTGGATATGAAGTAGATGGAGGGCTTGGAGTTCTTTGGTTACTTCTCCTTCACACAAATTTCTTATTTTAACTATTATCCTCATTCCTCGAAATGATCACCCTTTTTTACAAGAGATTTTTTTGCATAAAGCACATGATATATCATTTGTCGACGCATTTCGAACCAACCAGTGTGGTTCATCCTCAAGACAAGTTGAAGAATTAGATCCATTTTTGCATGTTAAATAGTTTGAGCAGAGTCTCCAACCGTTAACTTGACCAACCACTAAATTTGACTAAGGACCAAGGTCAAAAAATAATTTAATAAATTAAATGGAAGTTACTTATATTAAGCGACCTTACCTTTATAATATATATATATATATATATATATAATATAAGAAAAGAAAATAATATTAAGTTAATTGAATATCTAATTGCTAAAATTAAAAAAAATAAATTAAATTATCAAGATTTAAATTATCGTATATATGAAATATACCTAAAGGTTAAACTACCTCTGATATATATATATATATAATTAAGATCATGGTTGGTTATAAAAGGTACTAATAATATAAACAATTATAAATAACCAAGAGGAAAAATAAAAATATTTTAAATAATTAGAAAAACTAATTAAATTAACTTCATATTATAATTATCTAACAGATAAAAAAAAAACGAGGGGAGGGAGGGAGGGGAGGGAGGGAAGAAAGAGACTAGGAAGAGAGTGTAGGGACCCAAGACCTATTGACTTTCCAACCATCCTCTCTATTGAGATTGCTCGGCCTCTTTTCAATCTCAAGAGCTTCCCTAAGTTTTTGATGATGGAACTGCGAAACTCTAGCAAAAACACTAACCTCTTCAATACAAACATGATGATTGGTTTTTTCACATACTCAGCTAAAGCGAAAGACTTTGTTCTCCTATGCTTGAGGTCAGCTACATGCTCACTAATCATTTGATTAATGGAGCATCCAGTCTCACCAACATAGGGGATCCCAAAGGAACAAGGGATAATATATACCCTTTCCAAAACTTTAGGGTCGATAGGATCCTTCACTGATCTGAGGGACATACGAATGGTGTTAAGGGGTATAAAGGTCATGGGGACACTATGCATCTTTAGAATCCTTGCAATCTTATTAGTGGTCCCCTGAACAAATGGAAAATGGACACTTGGAATCCGTTCCTTCTGTTCCCTTTTAGCAAGAGAATTATTGGCAGCTTTTAGGAAAGCCTTCTGACCCATGTATCTACTATAACCATTCTCCACAAAGACATCAAGGAGATGGGATTTTTCTTTCTCAAAACTCTTTTTATCCGAGATCGTTAGGGCTCGAGTAGTAAGGGTATTGAGAACACCCATCTTCTGACTCAGGAAATGGTGGGAACTGGCATGAAGATATTGTTCCATATGTGTTTTCTTTCGAAAAACTTGGTGGGAGAGGGAACCATCACTATTTTTAGAAATAAGAATATCAAGGAAAGGGAGGCAACCGTCAACATTCTATTCCTTAATGACCTTAAATGTCGAGGATAGAGGTCGAGCAATCTCAATAGAGATGATGGTTGGAAAGTCAGTAGGTGTTAGGTCCCTACAATCTCTTCCTAGTCGCTTTCTTCCTTTCTGTCCCCACCCCCCTACCTGACCTGTTTCTTTTTTTTTTGATCTGTTAGATAATTATAATATTAAGTTATTTTTTTTAGTTTTTCTGATTATTAAAATAATTTTATTCCCCCCCGGGTTATTTTAATATGTTTATACTATTAGTACCTTTATAACGAGTTATTATCTTAATTAAATTTATATATATATATATATAATAATATATATATATATAATATATATATATATATATATATATATATAATTTTTATAACGTAGTTTAATCCTTAGCTATATTCATATATATAAATAATTTAAATATGCATAATTTTTTTTATTTTTATTTAGCAATTAGATATTCAATTAACAATAATATATTTCTCATTCTAATTATATATAATATATATTACTATATATATATATTTAAAGGTAATTTCACTTAATATAACTAACTTCCATTTAATTTATTAAATTATTTTTTGACCCTGGTCCTTAGTCAAATTTAGCCGTTGGTCATGTTAGTCATTGGAGGCTCTACTCAAACTATTTAACATTAAAGGCTGGATCTGATTCTTCAACATGTCTTGACAATGAACCACACTGGTTGGTTTGAAACATGTCGACAAATGATATATCATGTGGTTTACGATGAAATATCTCTCTTAAACTTGATATGGATCACAGAAGCCTCAATTCAACAATCATCACCCTTCCTAATTTGGCATTTCCACATTACATTAGTGAAGGACTGAGTTGCAATTAACTAGTTGAAGGCGGCTGAGACTATTGACCTATCCTTAGCTTAAAAAACCTCATCTCTCGTTCATTGACGACAAATTTCTAACTATAATATGCTCAAGAAAGGAGGTCAAGAATATTGCATACTTGTACCTATCTCATGGTTATTGGAGAGACATGCATGTTGCTACTATGTTGATGATTGATCCATGGTCCTCTAGAGGTGATAATTTCCTTTGTTTTCTTCTACATAGGTCTTCATAAATTGGTGTTTCGATACCTTTGTCTTCCAGTTACCATGAGCAAGCTATCCTAGTCAAATCTGGCCTTCTTGGAGTGATGAGCTTGTCCATGGGTGATGTTCGCCTTCCCTATATATTATTCTACCAATAGACACCTTCCCCACGCTTTATTTCACCTTCCCTTCCATCTCCTAAGCTTTCAGCCTATTTCATGTAGTAAGATATGGCATCCTGTAGTAGAACTAGGACATCCTATACTAGTACTACAAGAAATGGTAGATTTATCTTGTTTTGTCCATATCTCCCAAATGGTAGAATTGATTGACTTGGAATTTTCTGAGCATGTTGCCATCATCCTTATGTACCTCTCCATAATACAAATTTTCCCAACAGATGCACAAATCTATAGAAAAATTAAGAATGGCTGAAGTTGATGGAGGCCGATTTCTTGGAAACCATGCACTGGAATTTTCTGAAATTTGTTGGAAATATATATATTACCATCATCAATATTCATTTCCCCATGAAAAAACTTTTTAAATGGATGCATGACTACCAATAAAATTCAAAAATGGTTGTAGGTGATGGACGTCGATTTCTCGAATCCTGTACACTCGAATTTTTAAAATCACTTGAGTGTGTTACCATCATTCGTATTCATCTCCCCCTAAAACAACTTGACAAATGGATGCATGGTTTTCAAGGTATGACAGAAATAGTTTTATGCTCTATGTATTTATGTTTCCTGTAGTAAAACAAAGAATTTGTGTAGTATCTCAGGGAAACAAGGAAAATTAGTGGTAAAAGCTTAGGAATGATGAGCGAATGGTGGAAATAGATGAGGGTGATGGATTTGGAAGGCCTTGGCCCTTTTGGAGAATCTGAGGAAAGGAGGAGAAAGTCCAAGTTTGACTTCCTTTGACTAGAATGTTGACCATTTTTTTTATTTTTTTTTTGTGCCAACTTGTTTTTATTGCTTGCGGATTTTGGAGAGCACCTACATTCATCAGATGGATCCATGGATCAAATATTCTTATTTTTCTTTTTCCTTCTAGGCCTACTAGTTTCCTCAATGAGGTTTTCAACTAGTAGGTCTACCTAGGCACCTCAAAGGAGGTTTTCACCTAAGATCTTTTCTTTTTCTATTTTTTTTTCTTTTTTCCAATCCATTGGATGCCTTATGGAGGATTTCAATCAATTAGCCAATCTCAAGAGCCTCAAAGGATATTTTCGGTTAAGGTTTTTATTTTTTATCTTATTTTTTATTTTTTATTTCTTTTGATATCCTACTCTAACTGAAAAAAAATATATATATATATATTAAAAAATCATTTTCAAGTGTAGGAATACCTCCAATGAAGTGAAGTGCACATCAAGATGACAGATAAACTGATGTGTAGACGTGCAATATATGATTTGACATGTACCTAAATTTTAGATACCAAATGCTTTGACTATGAAAATATCAAGCATAATTGAAGAACATAGTGATGCTCGATCTTGTTGATTTTCTGGAACCAAACATAAATATAAATTTGATGCCCTTACTCCACTTCCTAATTTGGATCATCTTAGATGCCTTATTATTCCATGAAATTCAATCTTCTTATTTTTGTTGATTGTTCTCTTGAACAAATGGAGGATTTGATGATAAACATGAGGGAGCTTCCTCAATCTCTAATTTTCATGTATGCTCTTCATCAAATGCAGCCCTTGATCCCTTGGTATTCTCATTTGAATATTCTTCTTCTCAATCTGGTCCTTCAATGATATCAAGAGAATCTCCTTTTTCAATACTCTTCCTGAGCTAAGATGAATACCATTTAGATGAAGAGGAGATGTTTGGAAGTGTTGTACCTCAACATTGTCAGTGGACTAAGCTACTTCATTATGTGGGCTTGGAAATAGTCGTACATGTAGTTGAATGGGAGTGGAAATTTGAGATGTATGTGGTTGGGGTTGTGGTGCAGGTGCAAGTGAATAGTAGGGATAACATGGAGTTGGGTATGGATAATACTGAGGATATTGTGGATGGATCCCATAACTTTCTTAGCAACCTTGTTACCAAGATTGGTTTTCGGGTTGAGGTTACGAATCTTGGCAAGGAAAGGGCGCATTCCAATTACTTTTAGATGGATGCGAATAAGCTCGAAATTGTGAATTAGTATCTTGTATCATATCAGGTTGAATAGGTGGCCATGGTCCTATTGGAGCTACATAACATAGCTACATTGACAATTGACTTTCTCCATTATCCTCTTGGTAAACTTCCTTCAACCTTGGTAATGAGGAGCAACATTTAACATCATGTGTGATTCTACATGATCAACACAAATGTCAACATCTTCCTTTTTTTCATTTTTTATTCTTCACATTTCTACTTGCTTACTTAGATTTCTAAGAATTTCTATTTTAAAGTTATGAATCAAATTTCTGAGTTTAGCTTGACTTATTGATGTTGATGCTGAATGACTTTCTCTTGCCCTTCCTCTTGATATGTGTTTCCATTTTTCACAAATTTATTCCAATGATAATTGGTATACATCACCTCTACTCAGGAGATCAAGGAGATCAATACACTCATCCATAATTGTTCTGATTAAGAGTGCTTTTAGTGTGTTGGATCCCAAATGATGTATTTTTTCCCTCTTAACATTATAGATGAACCTATCTATTAGATATTCTAGACTGTCATATTATTTTTTATTCATTCTAAAGATTTATTCTTTAAGATCATGATCTTTGTGTTTTTCTAGAAATATCTTTTGCATCTCACTCCATGATCTTATTGAATTAGTTCCTAAACTCATGAACCATTTAAGAGCATTATCCTTCAATGTTGCCAGAAACAATATCAATTTTTGAGTGTTTAGTAAGTAACCATAATATCTACAAAGGATTTAAAATTTAAAGAGAAAGGTTTTTGGATCCTTTGACCTTAGACCATGAAATTTTGGAAGAAAATATGGAGGGGTGTTCTTCATGTGCACACTACCATCAATATCTTTAATGGGTAATATGAGAGGATCTTCCTCATTGTCATCATCTCCATCCATTTCTTCTACATTGTTTGCCATCTCTTCTTCTCCTACATGCAAATATGGATGGTGTTGTGGCTCTTACTACAACACGTGACCAATTCGGGGATGAGTTGGTGTTAAAAAAATTTTGTTTTTGTTTTTATGATTGAATGAAAACACTAATGCAATGCACTTTTCTAGTTTTGAAATGAAATATGCCTAATGCAAATTTTTTGTTTTTCCAAAAGGTAGAAGAAATGAATCAACTAGGGAAGAAAACAATGCATAGTTTGACCCTCCCCGGAAACAATGCCAAAAAGTGGCGAGCCTTGGTATTACAACAAGAATGCTAAAACTCCCAAGGCTACCAACTTGAATTATCAACCCGAGGTTCATACAAAATTAAGAGGTATCGGCATTATGTGCAGCATAGAATGCATCCTTCCTTTATTTTTATGATGTAATGGACTGCATGTACTGAAATCAAATCCTAAACTAATTGCAAAAAATAAAATTCTTGAAATGAAAACTTTAACCTATTGCAAGAAAGAAAGTACAAAGAAAGAAACCTATTCTAATTGCATAGAGTAAATATCATGAAATAAATGTCAACCATTACATTTAAGAGAGTTTAGATCCATTAACAGAGTTCATTTTATGTGGCAATCAAGAAAATCATGATTTTGTTATCTAATTCATAGATTTGTCCATCAACCCAAATCGTTGAAGTGTTTTGCATGGGTAAAGAGGCAAGGCCTAAGTGGTATTTAGTCTTCCCCAATCATTGATTTAGAGCCTAGCAGTGTCGATTCAACCCTAAGGGATAATTACCAATATTTGTGAGTGGATCTAGAAAGTATATGCATGTTGGAAGGCTACTACAGGGTTTCTTGTACTACTACTACACGAAACAATAGATTTGTTCTAGGAAGTTATAATTCACCGAATGACCAACCAAACCAAATATAGATTGTGTGAGGCCAGACAGTAACTCCATAAGGCAAAAATGATTCATGTGTTCTATCCCATCAGGTAGGTCTTCATTATATACATGAGGGAGAGACTGTTCAGTTCATCTCCCGATGACTGTTCATATTTCTAATTTATTTATTTACATAAATTCACCCAATCACAAGGATTAGGTGTCAACATTCCCCCACTTAATCTAATGGGATGTTGGTGAGTCCAAGAATCATTTTGAATCGTTCAAGCTTTTCTCTTCCAAGCGCTTTGGTGAAGATGTCTGTAATTTTCTCATTTTTGGAACAATGATGGAGATGGATTGTTTTAGCCTCAACACGATGTCGAATCAGATGATATTTAGAATTGATGTGCTTTGTTCGATCATGGAATTTTGGGTTCTTGGCCAACTTTATTGTAGAGGTATTGTCAATCATGAGTGGAGTTGATTGTACTTGTTTTACCTACAAATCTTCAAGAATTTTCCTGAGGCACACAATTTCTTTTGTTGCTTCAGCTGCTGCCAGGTATTCTGCTTCTGTTGTGGAATCTGTTGTAACTGATTGTTTTTGTGATCTCCAGGAGATATCTCTTAATCCAAGACTCATATCATATCCTCAAGTTGATACCCCAGTTTCTTTGTCTCCATCAAAGTCTGAATCAGAGTATCCAATCAAGCTGAAGTCATCCACCTGTGTATACTTGATTCCAAGGTCTAGAGTTCCCTTCAAGTACCTTAGAACTCTTTTTGCAGCAGACCAATGTCCCTCACAAGGCCTTTGCATAATCTTAGAGAGGATTCCAACATCAACTAAAATGTTTGGTCTGGTAGTAGTTAGGTAGTTGAGACTTCCTACAAGCTGCCTATACTTTGTTGCATCCTCAAATTCTTTTCCTTCAATAGATGTGAGCTTTAAGTTTTGTTCCGTTAGAGTAGTAAGAGGATTTCACTCTATCATGCCAAACCTATTCAATAGATCTCCAATGTATTTCTTTTGAGAAAAAAATATGGACTTGGGATGTTGGGTTACTTTAATGCCAAGATAGTAATGAACATAGCCTAAATTAGTTATTTAAAAACCTTTCCCTAATTCCTTCTTTATGGATGCAATGTAGCTTTCATTGTTCCCTGTCATCAAAATATCATCTACAAATACCACAAGATATACAGCTATTTTTCCAACTTTCTTGACAAATAAAGTCGCATCATCAAGATCAAAATGTTTGAAATTGAGTTTCAGAAGATGCTCAGCTAGTTTTTCATACCAGGCTCACGATGCTTGTTTGAGGCCATACAAGGACATCAAAAGTTTTCATACTTTATGTTCATGTCCTTTCATAGCAAATCCTTCAGGTTGGGACATAAAAACATTCTCTTTTAGATCTCCATTCAAGAAAGCAGTTTTTACATCCATTTGATGGACTTTCCAACCATTCTGCACTGCTAGTGCAAAAAGTGTTCGGATGGTAGCCCATTTTGTTGTGGGGGCTAAAGTCTCCTCATAATTGACCCCTTCCTTTTGTTCAAAACCTTTTTCCACAAGCCTAGCTTTGTGCTTGTCAAGTGAGCCATCAGCTTTATACTTGTTCTTGTAGACCCACTTGTAGCCAATTGGTTTGGTCCCTAATGGAGGATCAACTAGCTTCCAAGTGTCATTCTTTATGAGGGCGTGATACTCCTTTTGCATCACCTATTTCCATTCATCATGAGAAGAAGCTTCTTTGAAGGAAGTTGGTTCAAAATCTGTAGACAAGTTCAATTCACAATCATAAGAAACATCAATATCAACACGTGAATTAGAGTCATCTACATCACCTCCATTTTGTCGATTTGAATTTCTGGTTCCTGTCTTTCCAACTTCATTAGGATGAACACTTTCAAGTGTCTTTGTCAATTGCTTTGGGGGACCTTTCTCAGATGGTCCAGGTTGCTCCGTTGATTGAGATGGGACTGAATCAAGATTGAGTCTCCCAATTTTATCAATTACATCACTTAAAGCATCATCCATCGTTGGAGTTTCATGCAGGGGAGTTTTTTATTTAGAAGAAGATTCCACATGTTGATCTAGTATAGGAATCCCCCCTTCAAGATGTGGAATCTGATTATCAAATTCTTGAAATGATTTTTCTTTTGCGAATCTATCCAAGCGATCAAGTTGCCGCTCAACAACATTGTCAGTTTTGGATGATTTAAGGAAAATTACATCTCTAGATACAACAAATTTCTTATTTACCTCATCATAGAGGTGGTATGCTTTGGAGGTGTTTGAATACGCTAGAAAGATACACATAAAACTTCTAGCACCAAGTTTGTTTCTATGTACTTTTGGTATCAAGGCATAATAGGTGGAACCAAAGACGCTAAGATGCTTTACTGAAGGAACATGTCAATACCACATTTCATATAGAGTTTTGTTTCTTATAGCATTAGATGGACATCTATTCTTTATATATGCAACACATAGAACAACATCAGCCCAAAACACTATCTTTACATTTCTGGAGAAGAGCATGGATTGTTCCATATTTAAGATTGTCCTATTCATTCTTTCAACTACACCATTCTGTTGGGGATTATAAGGCACAATTGTTTGATGTTTGATCCCATGTTGGCGAAGATAGTTTTCAAATTCATCTTATGTGTATTCTTTTCCATTATCAGTGTGAATAGACCCAATATGAGATTGTGCATCATTTTCAATCCATTTATGAAAATTCTTGAATGTTTAAAAAGCATCAGATTTGTTCTTCAATAAATAAACCCAACACATTCTGGTGTAGTCATCAATAAACGTCATGATATATTTATTTCCATTTGCAGAAGAAACAGGCATTGGACCACATAAATCTGAATGAATAAGTTCAAGCTTCCTATGTGCTCTTGAATGTGAATCATGAAAAGACTGTTTGCTATGCTTTCCTAGAATGCAAGCATCACATTGCTTAAGTTTTCTAGGAATTGTAGGCAAACCAGCAACACCATTTTTCTTCAATAAAGGGAGACTGTCATAGTTTAAATGTCCAAATCTAGCATGCCATAATAAACTTGATGGAAGTGTACCTTCTTCATGATGAGAAATATATGAGAAATGTTGTGCATGAGTAGATGTTCCTTGCAGTTTGAAAAGTCTTTCTTCTTCTATTCCCTCATGACAAGTGAGTGATCAGATGCTTTTCTTACCTCAAGCTTGCCATCAAACCTATGAATGTAGTGACCTTGCTGGCGGATGTGGACCAAGGACAGCAAGTTTCTCTTGAGCTGTGGGAGATATAAAACATGATCAAGAAGAAAGTCTGGGAGACCAGGCAGTTTAAGCCTGATTGTGCCAAGCCCTGATGGCTTGATTTTTGACTGATCTGCAAAGTAAACTACTCCATCAACATTGTCAGTGAAATCTTCAAAAAAGTCTTTTCTATGAGTCATGTGACAGGTTGCTCCTGAATCAAGCAGCCAATCATTTTTCCAGGAAGCAAGTGAAGTGTTAACAAATCTTCATTTACTCCAATGTTACATTGTGCCTCAATATAGTGAGCGGATTCAGGTGCTTTACCTTTGTCTGTATCATCAGTTTTACCTTTCTTTTGGTTTCTTCTCTGCTCAATTTTGTCCCATGGTAGCTTGGATGTAGAGGCATCATGTGATCCATTTCTTTTGCAGCGAATACAATGTAAATCTTCCTTTTCTCCTTGAGAATGTCTGCCCCCCTGCCTCTCAAGTATCTTCCTCTTCCTCTTCGTTCACCTCTTCCTCTTGTAGAATCTTGAGTAGGATATTTTTCTTTATTAGCCAGGCATACAGTCTCTGCAGAAGATTCAGGGACTGTCTTCTTTCCAAAGGCTTTTTCTCTTTCAGCAAACTTTTTTACAAGAGAGTCAAAGGTTATATCCTTGAGATTTCCATTTGCTTGCAAAGACTCAAGATAATTGGAGTATGTAGGATAAAGTGCTTTGAGAAAAGCAATAAGAGAGATATCCAACTCAACTTTAGTCGATTTAATATCATGCATTATAGACTTTATTTCAGGTGCAAGAGCAAGAGGATCATTATTTTGCAGTTCAAGAGTGAAGAGTTTAATCATAAGTTGGACGACTTCAAGTGCAAAATGTGAGTCATAGAGCTCTTTCAACTTTTGTAAAGCTTCAAAGGCAGTTGAATATGATGAAATGTGGCGACTTACCTCCTTATTTACAGATGCTGCGATTAATGCATACGCTTTGTTGTTCTTGTTTTCCCAGATGGCGAGCTCTTTGTCTGATGTAGGCATTTCTAGGTCACTGTCTCCTTCTCCGACACACACTCCTTTCCACAACTCATTGAAGATGAGGGTGTGTTGTACCATCCGGGACCAGTCAGGATAGTTCTCCTTGCTAGTGAGAACTATCCCTATCATAGATATGATTGAATGCATTCTATTAAAAGATTACTTTTGCTGATATAAACAAAAAAAACTTTTTTTTTTGCTGATAGACTAATACTTCTGATGGCAAAAAATCTCTTATGAAAAAAGGTAAATTGCTGCTATATGGTCAAATTTTCTGCTGCTATCCTCAGCATCTAAAAGTATGAGAAACTTCTGTTGCTATACCAAATAAATATATCTCTTTACAATTTTCAAAGTTTATATAAATGAAACTGCGCATTTAACATGTACAACGTTTCAATCACTAGCTTTTCAAACTGCGCATTTAACATGTACCAAACTGAGTATTCTCATAGCATACCATAACTGATTTAAAAAAAGACATTTCTACCAGCAACACCAATTTTGATATCAAACACCACCGTTTTATTTTAAAATTCTGATACCACCGAGATTTGCATCGGAGGCACTTTTTAAGCCCCTTCAGCTCTGCTCCGCTCCGCTCTTACCTATCCCAAGATATTAAAAAAAAAACTGTAGAAATAGGCCGGGAGAATATAAATGAGGGCGGGAGGTGCCACTCGGCCCCGCATAGCACCCAAGTTTGGGCTCTCAATTCTACACGAACCAGTGGTTATCCCTTACAAACTGTATCTCGTAACAGTAACAAAAACTACATATAGAGGCAAGGATGGAACACTTGTAGAAAATGCAGTGAAGTATAGAACATACAAAATCTACTCAGAATTGTGTAACTGGCTCAGATTTACAGCAAGTACAGTGAATCTGCGAAAGCTATGTCCGCAGGCGCGTTGGAAATGAACTCAAAGCCATGTCAAGAGACTTCGAGCTGTCATCTCCGCCACATACAAGAGAGTCAAACACGTTGAAATATGTATTAGGACACGAAGCGAACTTTACAAGAGAGGAGTCAAGCCTATAGCTACCTGGCTCGAATTCAATGTGTTAGCAAAAAAATTTGGATCCAAGAAATTCAGTACCAATGAATTGATGAATTGTTACAAACGGGCAAAACACCGACAGAACTTGTCAAAACACCTAAATATAGTTTACATCATTTCATATCCGCTGATACCAGACAACAATGTCAGCGTTTTTAATATCATTTTAAATGCTAGACAGAAAATTCATATCCGCTGATACAAGAGCATTACCTTCAGGCATGCGTTTCACTCTCTCAGATGTTAGGTATGCAGCTTCAGGCAGGCAGGCGTTTCCTTCAGGTGTGGGACAGAGGAGCAGAAGGTAGGCAGTGGACAGGAGTTACAAAGCAAGGTTAAAAAAAGAACCTAGGACCTGTGCTCTGATACCATGTCAAGCCAGGAGTAACTCCAGAAAACTGATTCATTTATTCATTTAGCCAGCTATCTATTATATTCATGAATGTGATTGTTCAGTTCATCTTCTCGATGACTGTTCACATTCAATTCCCCCAATCACTGAGGATTAGGTGTCAACAGATATCAATGTGGTTGCTCCTTCTTTTTCTTCTTTTTCTTTTTTTCTCATTTTTTTAGGGGGGTGCAATGGTTGCCTTATAGATGTTTTCAGCCAATGAACTTTCTTTAGGCATATCAAAAGAGGTTTTCACTTGTAGCTTTATTCTCTTTCTATTTATTTTTCAAGCCCAATGACTCTCTCATGGATGTTTTTATCCAATGAACCTATCTAAAGTGCCTCAAAGGAGGTTTTCACTTGAGACTATTTTTTCTTTTTTATTAATCATGAGCTAAATTGATTATAAGCATTGGTGATCTCAATCACATTCAGTTCCTTAATTATTGAAATTGTAAATTCAACCCTGGAAAGGGGATTCCTATAAACTTTCAGTATGTACATTCACTAATAGTGGAATTTTATCCTTGTATATGGTTGTGATCTTGATATAACCGTTGTCATAATATTTTTCCACCAAGTAAGGGCCCAACAATTTGGTCATGAGCTTGCTTTTGAAGTCCTTAAACCTAGAATCACATAAGAGAGCCTAGTTTCCCTTTTAGAAGTCTTTGGTTCTGATGTATCTATGATGCCATATTTTTCTTTGTAGTTGAACTACCTCAGTATGCAATAAGGCCTGCATTCGGTAATCATCCAAGGCATTTAGTTTCCTTATCCAATTGGTTTTTTCCTTGGTCAAATCCATATCTAGATAAGAGGTCATCCTCAAAGTGTGTAATTAAAAAAGCCTTCTTCCCATCAACTAGCTCATAAGGGGTGAAACTAGTGGTGGTTCTCCAAGTAGTATCATAGGCCCACGTGGTCTCAACAAGACTTTCTACCCAGTATTTCTTGTTTCCACTAATTTGTTGGACATTGGATAAACCAACACTCCCCGTGTGTTTCGTGACATGTGCTTAACCGTCTCTCATGGATCTATTAACTCTGTCTAGGTGTATGTTTACTAACACCTGTGGGTTTCGGTGTAACGATAATCATGAATCCAATAAGTGGTATCAAAGCCAAAGGTCTTTAGTTCGAATCACACCCTAATCACGCTAGGGGGGAGATTGTTGGACATTGTATGAACCAGAGCACCCTATGTGTTTTGCAACATGTACTTAACTGCCTCTCATGGATTTTTTAATTCTGGTGATATGTATATAAAATCTTATAGATTCACAATCTCATGCAATTTACTAAATCACAAGACAAGAATCTACTTCTACTTTCAACCATCGGAAGCCAATAGATCGATGAAAAAAATATGAATAAGAAGACGATAAATCAATGGCACATAACACAAGATGTATCTAGGGAAATCCATTGCTTAAAACCCCGCTATCTATATTGCATATATCATAAATATGAGTGAATATACAAAGGTTTTTCTCACTAGAACAATTCCACACAAGTATGCTCAACTCTCTTAGCTCACAAGCCAGCTCTTGGCCAACACTTAGCCAATTCTACGGCTCTCCAAGCCCCTAATCTCTTGTGTAATTCCTAGGATGAATAACCCATATATAAATTGAATTCATGCTTCCAAAATTGTGCAATCCAAACATAGGATCAATCTTTGATGCATGCATGATATTTATACTCCAGTAAATAATACCACTAATAGTACATTGTCCCTAGACCCTTGTCTCAATTGGGTCTTTCTCTAAATTGACATGCATGAGTCTCTAATGAGGGAATCTTTAGTTGACTGGAGTAGCACTAGTGGATGCATTAGTGCACCCACTGATTGTTAGTCCTCTATTAGTTCCAAAACCAATTTAGAACCAATTTACCTTAACTTAACTCAGTAAACTGAGTGATCTAATTTCCAACTCAATTTAAAATCATACTGGACCCCTAAAACTTAGGGAGAAGATATACATGACTAGAGAAAAACTTCCAACTCGAAATTCGTAAGCTAATTAAGTTAATTAAATTTAATTAACTATTTACAAGTTGCTATGAGAATAGAATTTTATTTTAATTCTCAGTTTAATTCAAGGACAAATTAAACTAGAATTTCTTATTGCCATTTCTCAACACTCTCTCTCAACAATAAAGGGATTATCAGCTACCCTGATCCTGTCTCTGTGAAACTCGAATTTACATATTGAGAATTCTTTTGTCAAAATTTCAGCATCTTTCTCCTCTGTGGGAATGTACTCTAACAACATAACCTTCCTCAATACACAATCTCAGAGCTGATGATATCGGATATCAATATGTTTGGACCGATCATGAAAAATTGGATTTTCAGAGAGTTTGATACAACTCTGATTATCGTAGTAAATCACCGTTGGATCCATCTATTGACCAAACAAACCAACAAGTATCTTCCTCATCTAGGTGGCCTCACATGATGCTTGACTCACAACCATGTACTCAGCCTTTGCCGAACTAAGTGCAACCGATCTCTATTTCCTGGTGTACCAATAAATTGTCGTTGACCCAATACTAAAGATACCTCCTGATGTTCTCTTCCTGTCAGATGGACTCTCTGCCCAATCTGCATCAGTGAAGCGTTGAATCTTCACTCCCTCTATACATATGTACCATAATCCATACTGAGAAGTGCCTTTGAGGTATCTCAACACATGCTTTGTCGCCTTCTAATATAACATGGTATGCCTAACCGTCGCTTGACTATGATGGTTAAGTTCATAGCACATATCCGGTCGTGTGTTCACCAAGTACATGAGTGAACCCACAAGATATCTATAAACAATAGCTTCCACTCTTCCCTTAAAGTAGCATCCTCCTTCCTCTAGTTACCTAATAGATGACTCTCCATGGATTCGCTGCTCTCCATTTGGAATCTCTTGAGTATCTCGTTGGTATACTTTCCCTGAGACACAAACAACTGCTCATCTCACTACCATACCTCCATGGCAAGAAAGTAATGCATGAACCCCATGTCCTTCATCTCAAATTCTCTTGCAAGGTCCTCCTTGCAAGAATTGATCAACTAATCATCACCTATCAATATGATATTGTCAACATAAAGTACATTGATCAACATATTACCTTCCATCATTATGTGGTATAGGTTCGCATCCGCTTCACTCTTCGTGAATCCCAACTTGGTGAAGTAGTTGTCTATCCTGGTGTACCAAGCACGAGGTGCTTGCTTCAGTCCATACAACGCTCTCTTGAGCCGGCACACATGTGACTCATGGTCAAAGGTTTCAAAACCTTTAGGTTTCTCTATATACACCTCTTCCTCGATCATGCCATTAAGGAAGGATGTCTTCACATCCATCTGATGTATCTTCCAACCCATCTATGCTGACGGTGCCAATATAGCTATGATAGATGAGTACCTTGCAACAGGAGCAAGGGTCTCATTATATTTAATCCCCTCTACCTGTGAAAACCCATGGGCCATAAATCTAGACTTATTCTTCTCCACACTACCATATGTAGCTTTCTTTACCTTGTAAAGCCAATGGGAGCTCACCACTAACTTGTCCTATGGTCTCGGGATCACATCCCAAACATTTTTATGAACTATGGAGTCATACTCCTCCACCATGGCATCAACCCAAACGGTCTACTACACTGGTTCCTTAAAGGAATATGGCTCTATCACAACACATTCGCCCATAACAGCCATGTATCCAATGTATCTCTCAGGTGACCTCCTCTGCCTGCGCTGCGAAGTGGGTGATCCCACATTCACCTGTGCATCATCCAACAATCTCTCAGCCTCTCTGGTGCACTTTCTTCCCTCTCTGGAAGACTCTGCCTGAGTGGATGTCTCCACTCCCGGATCCTCTGCATGTGGTTTCTCCACATCAATCTGAGGCTCCTCAACCTTAGGAGCTAAAAGATCCTCATCTGCATGTAGCTCAAGATCCCTCCCAAGGGAAACTCACATGGCCTTCTCCTCATCGAATCTGACATCCCTGTGAACCACTGTCATCCTATTGGTTGGAAATTACACCTGATAGTTTTGAGGTGTGTCAGTGTACCCAAAAAATATCCCCAACTCTGTTGTCGACTCAAGCTTCTTCTACGCTTCTTTTTCACATGGAAATATACCGATGACCCAAAAATCCTGAAGTGACCAACATTTGGCCTCTTACCGAAATAATCCTCCTCTAGCGTCTTCATTTCAAGTATCTAATGTGGGCTACAATTCTCAACATAAATTGTTGTGTTGCATGCCTCAGCCCATAAGTGTAGTGGTACGCCTTGATCATGAAAAATCACCCTCATTGCCCCTACTATGCATATGTTCTTCCTCTTAGCCACCCCATTATGCTAAGGGTTATGGGGTGTCGTCAACTCCCATTTAATCCCTTCCACTGTACAAAAGTTCTTAAACTCGTTTGAGACATACTCACCATCATTACGACTTCATAGAGCTTTAACCTTCTTTCCTGACTCTCTCTCCACCAATTCTTTAAACTCACAAAACTTTATGAAGGTTTGATACTTTTTCTACATGAAAAATATCCAGTATTTATGAGAAAATTCATCAACAAATATAACATAATACCTTTCTTTGGCTGTGGATATTGTCAAGAATGGTCCACACACATCTGAATGGACTCGCTCTAGAATAACCTCTAGTCGACAATCTCTATTGTGAAAGGAATACTTGGTGTATTTTCCCAAAGTACACTCCTTGCATGTACCAACTTTCTCAAGCGTACCTTTTAGAGTACCGATAGAGATCTTCTACAATATCTTCAAAACCCCATGATGCAAGTGACCCAATTGTCTGTGCCACAACTCGCCAATGTCTCAGCTCTGCACCCTTTCTGGTTTTGTGCTCAAAGCATCACACTCCTCTACTTCCAACTTATTAATATTCTTCACTTGAATCCCTATCTTCTTTACCTAACTTGTGGCTACGTGTCGAAGGAACACCTTTCCTTTTGAGAAGATCACATCATAGCCTATATACTCAAGCATGGCAACATATGCCAAGTTCTTTTTCAACCTAGGCACATACATAACATTCTTCAAGTGAGTGGATCCTCATTCTCCCTCTGAAAAATAATCGTGCCCAATTTAGTAACACTATACTTATTGTCGTTACCCATCTCGATATGCATCTGGAGATATTTCTCCTACAGGTCATTGAATAACTCTTTGTTTCCAGTCATGTGGATTGAAGCTCCATTGTCTAAGTACCATACACTTCCCATCATTGATGACACCATGCATGCAATGAGGGAAAATTCCAATTCCAATTGAGAGGCCAAAGCCTCACCCACCACTCCTCTTGAGTACTTCTTCTTGGACTTCTTGAGTGGAAAATTTGTAGAAAAATGGTTTAGTTCATGAGAATGAAAGCACTTAATTTTCATCATGTATTTCTTCTTACCTCCATGATAAGAATCTGATTTGAAATGGGAAGCTTTCCCTTTCCCCTTCTTCACCATAATTGTTAAGGCACATTTCTCTTCATCATCAATCTTTGATGAAGATCTATCCCTAGTGTTCCTCCTGATCTCCTCCTGCTTCAAATCCGACCACAGTCATTACCGATCGAAAACTTCTCCCGAACATTAATAGAGTCTTGATAACTATGTCAACTCTTTGGGAGTCCTATAAGAGAAAGACTCACCATATCATCCTAGGAAAACGTGATTCAAACACTTCCAAGTTGATCACGACATTGAGTGAACTTGGTCAAGTATTTTGGAATCATCTTGTCTTTCTCCATTTTGAATTTTCAAAGTTTGCCCTTCAATGCCAATTTCCTTTGGTCATTGTTGTTTTGATACATATTTTTCAATGTTTTCCACATAGCATACAGAGTTTCCTTGCCATGGATACTCGAGACAATTTGGTTTCAAACTCCCTCAATCATTATCCACCTCGCCTTCGCCACACACTTCTTCCATTCAACTAAATTTTATGCATCCAATGTTGCTGGTTTAGGAGTTTCTTGATCAAAAAATTCCTTCAAGCCATCCTCCTCTAGCATAGCCTCCATTCTGTCCCTCCCTACTATAAAATTTGAGCTGCCTTCCATACTCAAGCTACAAATCATAGAACACCATTTACCGATCCTGAATATGTATTGTAAATTTGAATTTCACCTATAACCCAAAACTCAAAACTTCGAAATCTCCTCTAATATATTGTTTCAACTCCGATACCATGTAGAATTTCCTGTAGATTCACAAGTTCATGCAATGTATGTAACAACCTAAAATAAACATGTAATTAATCAAGTAATTTATATTCAACATGCAATTATCAATTAATTAATATCAATTTCAAAACTATGAGTAGCACTTACCTGTGATTGAAGTCTTCTTACCGCAACAAGGTTTTGGGGATGACTCTCCACCCAACCATACGCTCAATTGCGCAAGGACTTGCTACAATTGGCCACCCCCGAGCCCTCAATCAACGTACTACTGCCAGTGACTCCTCTGTCTTAGAACACTATTCTACCAAGAGAATGAATGACATGATCTTGGAATGATGGAATATCTCCCATCTTCCTCACCATCTAATAAATAGAACAAACATTGGAAGGGGAACCACATGCACACACTCCATGTGTCTACATGCAACTTTATTGCTTTCTTGTTTTATTTCTTTTTGATAGATTTACTGATTTTTTTATCGTTTTATTGTTTTATTTCTATTTATTTTTATTTAGAGCTTTAGTATGGTTATTTATTTTTTATTTTTTATTTAAAGCAGTAAAAATTAGTAAAGCTATCAAAAAGTAAAAACAAAAAAATAAAACAAGAAAGCAGTAATGTTGCATGTTGACACATTTAGTGTGTGCAAGTGGTTCCCCTTCCAATGTTTGCTCTATTTAATAGATGGGGAGGAAGATGAGAGGCATTCCATGATTCCACCATCCATTCTCTTGGGACAATAATGTGTAAGACAAAGGATTCCCTGGAAATAGTACGTTGATTGAGGGCTCGGTGGCAAGATTTTGTTCAACTGAGCCTATGGTTGGGTGGAGAGTCATCCCCAAAACCTTGTTGCAGTTAGCGGACTTCAAATTAAATCACAAGTAAGTGTCTCTACTCATAGTTTTGAACTTTGATGTTAATTAGTGGATAATTTCATGTTGATTATAAATTACTTGATTAATCTAATTAATTACATGTTTATTTTGGGCTATTACATATGGTATCAGAGCACTATGAGTAGCACTTACCTATGGTTGAAGTCTACTTACCGCAACAAGGCTTTGGGGCGACTCTCCACCCAACCATAGGCTCAATTGTGCAAGGACTTGCTACAAGTGGCCACCCCCGAGCCCTCAATCAACATACTACTGCCAATGACTCCTCTGTCTTAGAACACTCTTCTTCCAAGAGAATGAATGACAGGATCTTGGAATGATGGAATATCTCCCATCTTCTTCACCATCTAATAAGTAGAACAAACATTGGAAGGGGAACCACGTGCACAAACTCCATGTGTCTACATGCAACTTTATTGCTTTCTTGTTTTATTTATTTTTTATAGCTTTACTGATTTTTTTACTGTTTTCTTGTTTTATTTCTATTTATTTTTATTTAGAGCTTTAGTATGGTTATTTATTATTTATTACTATTATTTATTTTATTATTATTATTTTGTTTTATTCATTGTTTATTATTTATTTTCTTGTATTTTTTTAATATTATTATTATTATTAAGGGATTTATTATTTATTATTATTATTAAGGGAGGCACATTACAATGTACTAAAGCACAGGACAAGAATCTACTTCTACTTTGAAACAATAGAAGCAAATAGATCGATGAAAACAATATGAATTGTTATCACTTGGATTGAACCTTAGGTTGAAGGAAGGCAACGCCAAGGTAACCACAAACCACGCTTAGCCAAGTAGCTAGCCCTACTAGGCCGGGAGAGGGATCTCTCCATAAGGATCTCAGCCAAAAAGAATGGATCAGGAAAAGGATTTTAGGCTAGGTATAGTAGCACAAAGTTTTGATTGAATTTTGAAGGGGTTTTGCTGGATCAGGAGGAGCCAAACAGTTAGGGCTATGGAATTAGGTCAAAATTGCAAGGTGTTCAATGGGGAAAGGTAAATATAAGGCTTAGCACTCTAGGGTTTGATGGATGAGATGTCTTAAGACTGGTGAGAGGCTAAGAAGAGCATGTGATTACCATGGATCCTTCCTAAACTGTAGAAAACATATAATGGTGAATATTTCCCCAAAGCAAAGCAATAATGTAATGAATTATGCCTATCAACTTGAAAACATTCACTTAGAAGCAATGAAATGATTAAAGAAATACAAAAAATATATTAACATATGTTCACAAGAGAAAAAATTGTACTAAAAATCCATACGACATGGATCCCAGAAAAATAGCTGCAATTTTTATTAATATCCTGCTAAACTGCTACAAAATGATGTACAATCAAGGCATGAGCATCCAGTTAAGTCCAACCCTCTACAATGAGAAAGAAGAAGAATATATAGACATTGTTTCAATCTCCTCCCATCCTCAGGGGTCGAATCCCTAAGATGAGGAGCTAATCTAACCAACACTGAACAAGAAACAAGAAAATTGGCATCTTAACAACTTGCCTCTAAAAGTGAAAAACTGATTCATTTGAGCTCAAATTGACTTCTGATGTAATGAATCTACCCTCTACTATTAATTATCCATCATATTTACAAGCCAAGTGATCATTTACATCATTAAAACCTCCTCCATGAGAGAAAATCCAAAAACACAATAAAAACATATAAAAATAACCATCCTATGCAAAATTCTCCCTATGTGCATCGCCACTTTCAAGTCCTTTTTGGAAGCCTTACCAGCATCCAAATTGAGCTCATGGTAGCTCATTGGAAAGGTATTCAAGTCTAATTTCAAAAAAATCTATAATTTCTTCATTTAAAGCTCATTTTACCCCTCAAAAGTTTATTCTCCTGAGATTTATTCTATGTGTCCAAAAAGCGGAAAAAAATGTCATTTTTAGAGTGTTTTTTGACCTTTAGGTGGACCAGTTCTGCACCAAAAACTTAGCAAATGCATAGGGTGCATGTACTCATCACTCTAAATCCAAAAATTCAAGCCATGTGTCCATTGGATTCCCCTAGGAAAAGCGCAACACCAATGGCGTTGCGCGTTGAGCCAAATTTTCTGTGTGTGCAATTTCCAAAATTTGCAAAAAATAAAATCTCCTCCAAACCTGACCAAAATTGGTTATAAACACCACCATCAAGCATATTGATGAGCCAAGGAAGATTCAACAATCAACCTAAGCCCGTCCTCCTCTTTTTTTCCTTTTAGAACCCGCCTTGGCCTAGCTTTCATCTTTTTGACCCTCATGTTGCAAATTTTGTTCCGGGTCCTATAATGGTAGGCCATGTGCCTGATCATCTAGTTGTCCCTATTGGCCTTCTACAACAACTTCTCTAGGTGAAAATTGACTCTCTCAAGCCAAGTCTCTCTATCATCCTTAATTTCCTTTTCAATAGGAGACAAAGTGATCGGTGCCTCCTTGTCACTATGTCGTTTTACATTGAGAAGTTCCAGCTCCATGAAGACCTGGTTGTCACTCAATTTCTTGTTCTCTTGTTCCAAATATGTGATGACATACTTGGGTATCTCCAAATTGTCCATCAATTCTTGGACTTGAGCCTCCTTTTCCCATATGATGATGTCTTTTATTGTTTCTTTATCCTAAGCCTCTAAGTCAATTGTTTGAGTATAATGTTGCTCCGGCTCATCATGCTCTATCAAATCAAAGTCTCTCTCTTCCTCATCATCATCAAAAATTTCCTCTTGCATCGTTTCTTTCCCTTTGTGCTGCTGCTACACCTATACCTATTGTGTTGATGAAGAAGGCAAAGCCCCTTCCACATCCTATGGAGCTAGCATTTGCCTATGAGTTGATGAAGAGGGCAAGGTCCCTTCCACATCCTGTGGAGCAAAAACTTGCGTATCAGCTGCAAACAATTTCCTTGTGCCCCACTGATATGTCTGCCTCCATTATGTGGTTTTCTCTGACACTGAGGTTCATCTGCCATGCTTTCACTGCCACTGTTTTCCTCCTCCTCATAATCTCTATCCTCTGTGTCCATGTTGGTTGAGTTTTGAAGCCTTGAAACCCTAGAGAAGGTAATTGAGGAATGAGTTATGGTGAATAGGGGTAGGGGAAGGGGAGGTGAGATCATTAGGGTTTGAGCTTATGAGTGATTTTGTGAGAGTTATAAATAGGTTATGAGCATTTTAGGAATTTGTTTTAGGGTTTGAGGGGGCAAGGGATGAATTTCGTTTTAGGGTTCGAGGGGGCAAGGGATAGATGGAAGTGTTTATTTGAGGGGATTAGAGTATATTGAATGAGTGGAATTTTAGGGAATTAGGATATGTGGAATGAGTGGAGGATTTTATTTGGAACCTAGGGTTTGCAAATTTTTGACAAACAACCAACCACTTTAAAATCACAAACTGATTGTCAGAGGATAGAAGAAGGAAGGTACTTACTTTTATGAGGGTCCAAAACAGAAAGAATGGTTTTTGGATGATGACTATGATTTTTTATGCTCACTATCCCTATGCTCAGTGCACCCTACAGAAGCATAGCACCACTCCTGAATGTGCAGCGTAGTGTAAAAATACACTGCAAAATTTCCCCAACGCACAATGCCCTCCCTCAATGTGTAGTAATTTTTGCATGCCATGTTTGGAGGCCTTCCTAGTGTCCAAATTGGGCATGGGATAGCTTGTTGGAAATATTGTTGAGTATACTTTCCATAACATCTTGAATTTTTCAATTTGGAGCTTATTTTTCCTATAAAAAGCTCAATCTCCCAAGACGGGTCAAAATGTAAAGAATGAGGCTGCCAAAATGCGGAGTGTTGTTTGAGTCAACTTTTGGAGGTCTTCCTAAACTCCAAATTGAGCTCATGATAGCTCATTGAAAATATATTTGTGTCTATTTATCGTTTGACTCATCAAGAAATTATTTTAGACATTCAATCTAGGATAAAAATGTATTTTACCAAGGTCACTCTAGAAGGGAAGCAACTCTCCTATGGAAAATGATTGTTTGAACATTTTTCCCAAACCATGAGAACTGTGTAAAAACTGAAGGAGGTTATTCTTCTTGAGTATATTATGGAAAAAAACCTATCTCACTTTTTTCAAATTCATATTTATTTCTCAGAAACATCATTTGAATAAAACCTATCTCGATGTGTGGAACAGGGGATTTGTAGAAATAAAGGGAAATGAAGGGGATGATGGACTTATAAATTCTTGCAAAAATTTTTGGAGGTATGGAGGAATGTTAGGAAATAGGGGAAATGTAATTTCAACGATTGAGTGAATGGAAGAGGTCCAAAAGGGAAAAATGCAGGCCTAACCTAGAAAAGTGTCAAATTGTAGCAATAGGCTAGGGTTTGTGGGAAAATGATGAATTTGAGGGATATCAGTGATAGGAAGTGTTTAAGAAGCTACATTAAGGATAGGAGAAAGTCTCTGAGCATCAAGATACAAGTTTTGTTTATGATTGGACCATCTGAGAAAAATTACCTTCAAAACCCTAGGAGAGGGAAATGAGCCTTACCTTAAGCACAAATGAAGCACAAACAAGGTGTAAAATGACCCATTGGAACCTGAAATAATGCCGAAAACTCTTTGAATGATGGTACACTTGACCAAATGGTGACATGAAACAATACTTGGAAGACTTATGAAGGAGTGAAAACAAATCCTAGACCTAATATCCAGTGACCAAATTTTTACTTTAAGACTCACTGAAATGACAAAATTTTAACTTTGACACCCCAAGGAAACTTTATAAGAGCCTATTTGATCACTAGTGGAAAGCTGCAAAGGCTGAAACTAACATTGGCTCCATTGGGGATGGTATCTCCTTGGAGGTGCCAAGAACACCGTAGACCAAGTAGCCTTATCCATTGGGCATGGAGTAAAAAAGACTCAATCTAAAATACATGATTGAATATTGATGACTCAAAGACACAAAATAACCTTTGTTCAACTAAAAATTGACTCAATACTAAAACACAACTGAAAAACTGGAAAAGATGCTCAAAATGGATCTTACTCAATAAAACCTACTCTAACTGTTCCATTCATCACCTGATCAAGTGAAATGAAACAACCAATGCAACCAAGTAAGCATTATGTCTGCTGTTTAAATTCTCCACAAGTGCTTGTTTATGAGAAATAAGAGAGAACTACTGAAATACAACTCCCATGAAAACTTGTAAACAGATCCAAATTTCCCCAGATTGAATAATATGGATGCTCTATCTGACTCCAAAAAAACTGCATGAGGATCTTGAAATTCATGTGCACTGGGACTTAGCTCATCCAATGGATTACTTTACTTCTCCCCATACCATGAATTCAAACTTTCATCTAAGCTTTTTGATGAGACTCCTGCTGAAAATGACAAAGAAACCCGTTGTTGGATCAAGATTATATCAATACTTTTTTCAAGCTCAAAGTTAGCTAATGGAGAAGAACTTTGACTACAGACATCATCCAACACATCAGCTATTTGATTGTGAAAAACTTGAAAAGATTGTTGCAACCCATTTTCTATCGGTTCCAATGAGATTGCATGATTTTCTACAGGCTGCTCATCCTTTATTGAAGATATACTATGCAAATTTCCCTTCAAAAACTGAAATGATTCAAAACATAATGGTACGGAATCATCTTGCATCATTTGATCATATGTTCTAGCTTCCAAGTCTTCATATGGAACCTAACATTCAATGGCATTCAGAGACTGCAAATCTAGATATGAGAAGTCTTGAACAAGGATTTCATTGCCCTCTAGATGGTCTAGATCAAAACTCATCGACAATTGATTTCTGATTGCACGAAAGTTGTCTCTGATGAACGGAAATGAAGTAAAACAAAGAGGAAATTATCCTTCACTTACTTCAAATTTTCCGCACTTTCCTCCTCACTTACATAGCTGTTATGCAACGGTTGATCACTGTATTCAAGTTGTTGAAAGTGAACTTCCTCCTTCCACAAACTAGCTGTTGATTTGTCTGCAAGACTAGCTTCTGTTTGGAGAAAATTATCATCATCATATTGATCAAACTTAGGAAAATCATTAGTATAAAACACATCATCAAGCATACATGTCATATCAACAGATCTCTCTTCTCCAAGATGATCTATAAAACAATCATTATCAGATCTATGACAACTGGGATAAGAAAGAAAATGTTTTAGATCAGCCACTTATTCTTCTTCAATCAACAAGACATGGTCTTGAACATCATACTCATTCCTTGTGGTGGCCTTTTGCATCATATCTTCCACTTCACTTACCAAAATGTAGACATTTACCTCTAAAGATGTCGATTCCTTTGGATCTATGTTATTCATCCCTTCTTCCTTCAACTTTTCCCTTCTCACAAGTAGATTAGCCTCTACACCTACTGCACTATTTTGCATCTCTTCAAGTGTTGCAAGGTTCCTTTCCCTTAGCTGAAACTCCATTTCCACATCAAAGGTGTCCGGGTAGCATAAGAGAGTAGATCCAAGAGGATGCCTTATATTAGCAGGCATAAAAAAATAGACTTGGTTAAACCTAGCAGAAAACTATTGTATTGTCTCCCCTGGCAGTCTTTTCAGCTGGTTATACTCTTCTAGAATCAAGAAATGGTTTTGTTTGACCACCAACTTGTCGAGGAAAACTTTGATGAACTGTTGGAATTCTGAGATGCTCGCATCAGGTAGGGTTTTGAACCAATTCTTGACTTTGCCTTACAAAGAAAGAGCAAAATGCCTAATACTGACATCCTCTTCATCAACTACCAAAAGGTCAAGAAAAGACTCAAAATTCAGTACATGTATCTCATAAGTGACATTGTCACATTCACCATCAAATCTTGGTAGATATAGGTAATGATTTTTAGGGAAAGCATGGGATATAGGAGGTAAAATCAGAGGCTTGTATCTATCTAGAATTTTACAAGGTATAGGAGTATATGAAAAAGCTATAGAATTATTCTTGATCTCTTGAGGCTCATCAGTTTGAAGACAATCATCATAAGATTCAGAAGAATGGTCTTGATCAAGATCAAAGGCATGCAAATATTTTGTATTCGCAATCTTCATACTGAAGGAATCACAGCAGGTTTAGGATATTTTCTCAAGGACAGTATACTTTGTAAAGCCTTCTTGACATTCTCGGTAAAAGAGAAGAAATAATTTATAGCAAAGAACGTAATGTTTTGGATGAAATTCCAACTTGAATACATGATCTTTCCATATTGTCCTTTCATGTTTTTGCTGGTCAGGTTCATCCTCCAGTGGAGTCCTTGGATCTAATCTCGAAACTGATTTAGAGTCGCCAAGTGAATGATTTCATCCTTCCGATTTTTTATCATTGTCCACCATCAACAATCAGATATAAACTTGATACATTTTCCTGAGGAACATAAAACTACGTTCCCCAGTATGGTTGCCACTATGTTATAACCTGGATTGAACCTTAGGTTGAAGGAAGGCAATGTCAAGGTAACCACAAACCATGCTTAGCCAAGTAGCTAGCCCTACTAGGCTGGGAGAGGCCTCTCTCCATAAGGATCTTAGCAAAATGACTCGATCAGGAAAAGGATTTTAGGCTAGGTATAGTATCGCAAAGTATTGATTGAATTTTTAAGGGGTTTTGTTGGATCAGGAGGAGCCAGATAGTTAGGGATAGGGAATTAGGTCAAAATTGTAGGGTGTTCAATGGGGTAAGGTAGGTATAAGGCTTAGCACTCTAGGATTTAATGGGTGAGATGTTTTAAGACTGGTGAGAGGCTAGGAAGAGCGTGTGATTACATGGATCCTTCCCAAACTGTAGAAAACATATAATGGTGAATATTTCCCCAAAGCAGAGCAGTGATGTAATGAATTCTGCCTATCAACTTGAAAACATTCACTTAGAAGCAATGAAATAATTAATTAAATACAAAAAACATATTACCATATGATCACAAGAGAAGAAATTGTACTAAAACTCCATAGCACATGGATCCCATAAAAATAACTACAATTTTTATTAATCTCCTGCTAAACTGCTACAAAATGATGTACAATCAAGGCATGAGCATCCAGCTGAGTCCAACCCTCTAAAATGAGAAAGAAGAAGAAGATGTAGGCATTTTTTCAACCTCCTCCCATCCTTAGGGGTCGAATCGCTAAGATAAGGAGCTAATATAACCAACACTGAACAAGAAACAAGAATATAGGCATCTTAACAAGTTACCTCTAAAAGTCAAAAATTGATTCATTCGAGCTCAAATTGACTTCTGATGTAATGAATCTACCCTCTACTACTAATTATCCATCATATTTACAAGCCAAGTGATCATTTACATCAGTAAAACCTCCTCCATGAGAGAAAATCCACAAACACAGTGAAAACATAGAAAAATAGCCATCCTATGCAAAAATTTCCCTATGCGCAGTGCCACTTTCAGGTCCTTTTTGGAAGCCTTCCCAGCATCCAAATTGAGCTCATGATATCTCATTGGAAAGGTAGTCTACTTTCCAAATAACATGTAATTTATTCATTTGAAGCTCATTTTACCCCTCAAAAGTTGATTCTCCCAAGACTGCTTTTGTGTGTCCAAAAAGTGGCAGAAAGGTCATTTTTAGAGTGTTTTTTGACCTTTAGGTGGACCAATTATGCCCCAAAAACTTAGAAAATCCATAGGGTGCATGTGCTCATCGCTCTGAATCGAAAGTGCAATCCATTTGTCCATTGGATGCCCCTAGGAAAAGCTAGCGCCATGCATTGAGCCAGATTTTCTGTGTGTGCAATTTCCAAAATATGCAAAAACTGAAAAGTCCTCCAAACCTGAGAAAAATTGGTGAGCAGCACCACCATCAATCATATTGATGAGCCAAGGAGGTTTCAGGAATCAACCTAAGCCTATCCTCCTCTTTGTTTCCTTTTAGAACCCACCTTAGCCTAGCTTTCATCTTTTTGACCCTCAAGTTGCAAATTTTGTTTCGGGTCCTATAATGGTAGGCCATGTGCCTGATCATCTAGTTGTCCCTATTGGCCTTCTGCAACAACTTCTCTAGGTTCAAATTGAATCTCTCAAGCCAAGTCTCACTATCATCCTCAATTTTCTTTTCCATAGGAGACAAAGTGACCAGTGCCTCCTTGTCACTATGTTGTTTTACCTTGAGAAGTTCTAGCTCCATGAAGACCTACTTGTCACTCAATTTCTTGTTCTCTTGTTCCAAATATGTGATGACATACTTGTCTCTCTCAAAATTGTCCATCAATGCTTGGAGTTGAGCCTCCTTTCCCTGTTTGATGATTTCTCTTATTGCTTCTTTATCCTAAGCCTCTAAGTCAATTGTTTGAGTATAATGTTGCTCCAACTCATCGTGCTCTATCAAATAAAAATCTCTCTCTTCCTCCTCATCATCAAAACTTTACTCATGCATACTTTCTTTCCCTTTGTGTGGTTGTTGTACCTATACCTTTTGTGTTGATGAAGAAGGCAAAGCCCCTTCCACATCCTGCGGAGCTCGCATTTGCCTATGAGTTGATGAAGAAGGCAAGGTCCCTTCCACATCCTATGGAGCAAACATTTTCCTATCAGCTGCAAAAAATCTCCTTGTGCCCCTTTGATATGTCTACCTCCCTTATGTGGTTTTCTCTGACATTGAGATTCATCTGCCATGCTTTCACTGCCACTGTTTTCCTCCTCCTCATAATCTTTGTCCTCCATGTCCATGTTGGTTGAGTTTTGAAGCCTTGAAACCCTAGAGAAGGTAATTGAGGAATGAGTTATGGTGAATAGGGGTAGGGGAAGGGGAGGTGAGCTCATTAGTGTTTGAGCTTATAAGTGAGCTTGTGAGAGTTCTAAAGAGGTTATGAGGGTTTTGGAATTTGTTTTAGGGTTTGAGGGGGCAAGGGATGAATTTGTTTTAGGGTTCGAGGGGGCAAGGGATAGATGGAAGTGTTTATTTGAGGGGATTAGAGCATATTGAATGAGTGGAATTTGAGGGAATTAGGATATGTGTAATGAGTGGGGGAGTGTATTTTTAACCTAGGGTTTGCAAATTTTTTACAAACAAGCAACCATTTTAGAATCAAAAACTGAACACCAGAGGGTAGAATAAGGAAGGTACTTACTTTTCTGAGGATCCAAAACAGCAAAAATGGTTTCTGGATGATGGACTGTGAGTTTTGATTCTTATTGGCCCTTTGCATAGCGCACCCTATAGGAGTGTAGTGCCACTTCTGAATGTGTAGCGCAGTGTAAAAATACACTGCAAAATTTCCCCAACGCGCAGCACCCTCCCTCAACGCATAGCGCTTTTTGCAAGCCACGTTTGGAGGCCTTCCCGGTGTCCAAATTGGGCATGGGATAGCTCGTTGGAAATCTTGTCGAGTATAATTTCGAGAACATCTTGAATTTTTTAATTTCTAGCTCATTTTCCCTATCAAAAGCTCAATATCCCAAGACTGGTCAAAATGTGAAGAATGAGGCTGCCAAAATGCAGAGTGTTGTTTCAGTCAACTCTTGGAGGTCTTCCTCAACTCCAAATTGAGCTCATGATATATTATTGGAAATATCTTTGTGTCTAGTTATCATTTTACTCATCAAGAAAGTCTTTGTACATTCCATATAGGATAAAAATTGATTTTACCAAGGTCACTCCATAAGGGCATCAACTCTCCTGTGGCAAATGATTGTTTGGACATTTCTCCCAAACCATGAGACCTGTGTAAAAAATGAAGGAGGTTTTTCTTCTTAAGTCTATGATGGAAAAAAAACTCTCTCACTTTTTTCAAATTCATCTTTTCTTGCTCAGAAACATCATTTGAATAAAACCCATCCTGATGTGTGGAATAGGGGATATGTAGAAATAAAAGGCAATGAAGGGGATATGGAGCTTATAAATTCTTGCAAAAATTTTGGGAGGTAGGAAGGAATGTTAGGAAGTAGGGAAAAGTTGGATTTCAAGGATTGAGTGAGTGGAAGGGGTCCAAAAGGGAAAAATGCAAGCCTAACCTAGAAAAGTGTCAAATTCTAGCAATAGGCTAGAGTTTGTGGGAAAATGATGAATTTGAGGGATATCAGTGATGGAAGTGTTTAATAATGTATATTAAGGATAGGGGAAGGTGTATGAGCATTAGGATACAAGTTTTGTTGATGATTTGACCATCCGAGAAAAATTACCTTCAAAACCCTAGGAGAGGGAAATGAGCCTTACCTAAGCACAACTGAAGTACAAACAAGGTGTAAAATGACCCATTGGAACCTAAAATAATGATTTCAAATCTTTGAATGATGGTACACTTAGCCGAATGGTGACATGAACCAATACTTGCAAGACTTTGGAAGGAGTGAAAACAGATCCTAGACCTAATACCCAGTGACCAAATTTTTACTTGAAGACTCACTGAAATGACAAAAATTTAACTTTGACACCCCAAGACCACTTTATAAGAGCATATTTGATCACTGGTGGAAGGCTGAAAATACTGACACTAACATGAACAAGAAGAAGATAAATCAATGGCACATAAAAGAAGATGTATCTAGGGAGAGCCACTGCTCAAAACCCCACTATTTGTATTGCATATATCATAAATATGAGTGAAAATACAAATTTTTTTCTCATTAGAATAATTCCGCACAAGTATGCTCAACTCTCTCAGCTCACAAGCTAGCTCTTGGCCAACACTTATCCAATTCTACAGCTCTCCAAGCCCCTAATCTCTTGTGTAATTCCTAGGATGAATAACTTGTATTTAAAGGGAATTCATGCTTCCAAAATTGCACAATCTAAACATAGGATTAATCTCTAATGCATGCATGATATTTACACTCTAGTAAATAATACCAATGATAGTACATTATCCCTGCACTCTTGTCTCAACTGGGTCTTTCCTTGAACTGACATGAATTAGTTTCTCATGAGGAATCTTTAGTTAACTGGAGTAGCACTAGTGGATTCATTAGTGCACCAATTGACTGTTAGTCCTCTCTTAGTTCCAAAAACCATTTAGAACTAATTTAACTTAACTTAACTCATTAAATTGAGTGATCTAATTTCCAACTCAATTTAAACTCATATTGGACCTCTAAAACTTAGGGAAAACATATCCATGACTACATAAATATTTCCAACTCGAAATTCCTAAGATAATTAAGTTAATTGAACTTAATTAACTATTTACAAGTTGCTATTAGAATATAATTCTATTTTAGTTCTCAGTTTAGTTCAAGGACAAATTAAACTGGAATTTTTTGTTTCCATTTCTCAACAATATGTTTGTTTCTAACACATATGGGTTTTGGTGTAACGGTAATCTTGATTCCAACATAATTACCTTTGTAAGAGTGTTCTTTAAGGCTTTGTTAGTTACTTTGACCTTCCCATTTTCTTGGGGGTAGTAGGGAGTGGGTTTATGATGGTGAATGTGATGTCTCTTCATTACTCTGTCGATCAGATTGGAAGCAAATTGGGTGCCTTGATATGTCATTAACTCTCTTTGAAAACCAAACTTATAAAAAATATTATCTCTTAAGAACTCATGTACCTTTCTCTTTGTATTTTCCTTTAGTTCCTTTTCTTCTTTTATTTTAGCCCATTTAGTTAAGTAATTAGTGCATACAATTGCGTACTTTTTTTATTTGGATAGCGGATCAATAGTACCAATGGATTTTATGCCACATTTCTCAAATGGATCAAAAGACACTTTTGGATGGATGAACATGATATATGGAGGCTTCCTACTTTCTATGAAGATGAATGTAGAATTTCATCCTTCCATGTAGGCTTCCCCATTCTCTAGAACTCATCACATTGTATAGTGTATCTTTAGGCATCTTTATGAAGAACTGGCCAAAGGTATCTTGCTTGAAAGATCTTGTAGGTTATACTTCTTGTAGTAAATTGACCTCCACAAGGTACATCATGACAAGTTGAGATGATATAAGCCTCATCATCCCTCACACATGTTCTTAAAACCTAATCAAGTCCCAACTTGAAGAGGCTTCCCTTAATCCAAGTATAGGAGGCACTTTGCCTAATGATATTGCATTTATCCCTTGAAGATAAGTGAGGAGGGAATTGTCTAATGGCTCGATAGTTGGAAATGATAGAAAATCATGGAAAGAGAAGTAAGATGGTAAAAATATGCTCAACTGGGAGTTTATCATTAACTAACCATTAATCTATTGAAAAGGTTAATGTTGACAAAAAAACTACATCAACATTTTATTTCCCTAGTTTGACAACAATTGTTAAGTCCAATTGTTATAAAAGCAATATCCACCTATTACCCTAGAATTTAGATTCGGTTTGGTCATAAAATAATTAATTTTTGCATGGTTAGCATGTACAAAGACTTGGTAACTAGTAATATAGTTTCTAAACTTATTCAAAGAGTGTAGAACAGAGATGAATTATTTTTCAGTTACAATGTAATTCAATTCAACCTTAGACAGATTCTTACTAATGAAGTAGATTGCATAAGGAATTTTACCCTCAAGTTGACCTAAATCTACTTGAATTTCCTTAATCTAGGAAAATGTGTGAATGTGAAAGCGCAAGGTCCAATTAGGACCTCTGAGAATAGGCGTTTTCATTAGCTTTTCCTTTATACTCTCAAATTCTTCTTGGCATGGATCTGTCCAACAAAACTTAACATCTTTGGTTAAGAAGGAAAATATAGGAGAGGTGATTTTACTTAAATCCTTTATAAATATCCGATAGTGTCCTACAAGGATTAAAAAGCTTTTGACATTTCTTTGTTTTTTAGGCACATGAAGGTGTTTAATGATTTCCACCTTACTAGGATGCACCTGAAACCCTTTGAGGATAGGAAATTTCCTAGAACAACCCCCTCATTAATTAGGAACAAGCATTTTTCATCGCTTAGGGAGATGTTCATCTCCCTATATCTTCTTTGCAATACATTGTGAAGATTGGAGAGAGCTTGTTGAAATTCATTCACAAGGGGTGTGAAGTCATCCACATAAATTTCTACTGAATCATGTACAATATCAAAAAATATGCTAATCATGACCCTTTGGAAAGGGGTAGGGGCATTACATAAGCCACACGGGATGACCTTATAAGAAAAAGTACCCCAAGGACAAGCGAAAGTGGTCTTATCTTGATATTTAGGATTGACTTGGATCTAATTATGCCCACTAAACCCATCTAAGAAGGAAAAGAACTTTTTATGAGAAAGTACATCAAGGACCTTGTAAATGAAGGGCAAGGGAAAATTATATTTCCTTGTGGATTTTCCATTCTATTTGGGAACAATGGCCAAAGGAGATACCCATTCACTATCTGAAATTGGATAGATAAATCCCACATCAAGTAGTTTATGCAATTCTTCCTTGACAATGTCCTTTAAAGAAGAGTTCATTCACCTTTGAGGTTAGAGAACAAGATTGTGATATTATTTTAAGTACATGTGATAGGTTCATATAGAAGGATGTATACCATTCATACCCTTGTAATCCCATATAAATGCACAAATGTCCTTCCTCAATACAATGAGAAATTGATCCTCTTTATTAGCTAAAAGTGAGGAGATAAATTTTAGCAGTTTGGAGGGGTTGATTTCCACCATTTTTATGTTGTTCTTATCAAAATTAGAATCCAAAAATTATACTCATGATTATCCTTGGAAAAACTAGGTTTTCCTATGGATAACTCATCTTGTAGCCCATCAATGTTTATAGCAATAGGGAATTGATTTGTAGAATATTGTTAATTAATCATCTTCATCATCTTGCTTATAGTTGAAGGTTTTTTCTACAACAAACATATGATCGGGTGATAAGAGGTACAATTCCTCTTCTTCTTCTTCTTCTACTACCCATGTAGGAAAATCATCTTCAACAAGAGGTTGAGTTGGGGAATTTATTATAATCTATTTTTAGGACTGCCCATTAGTAAATGTAATGTTTCTAGCCCTACAACTAATATATGCATCAACAGTATCCAACCAAGGTCTCCCTAGAATGAGTGGTGAAATATTAAACTTGGTTTTAGGTTGGAGGACAAGAAATTCAATGGGATATTCCCAGGAGTCTATGGATACCATTGCATCTTCGATTATTCCTTCTGCCTCTACTTTGGATCTGTCAGCAAGCTATAATAGAGTATTGGTCTTTCTCAAGTATTCTTTGAGGTTAAGGTTTAAAAAAATTTCCCTAGTCATGGCATTGATGGTAGCACATGGATCAATGAGAGTGTTTGGAACTACAATATTGTTTATATGCACATATACCATTGGACTTCCAATATCTAAATACCCAAGGATGATTACTCGCCCAAGCATCAGGTCATCTAGTTGCCTAATAACATTGATGGTAGGGGAATCCCTTCTCTTCCTTCTAGGCTTTCTAAAAATTTATTTTTTGATGAATTTATCATAAATAGTAACATCCTTGATGGCATGGAGGAGAGGTATTTTTACATATATATTTTCAATTCTCCTTGAATTTTAGCTTCTTTTGTGGTGTGTGTTGTCTGAGTTTCCAACATTTCATGATAGGGAGGTTTTTGGTGAATGATCTACAACATAGTATCCTCCTTCTCTTTCTTAGGATCTTCATTAGTAGAAGGTGAGGGGACATTCAGGAGAACCTTCCCTAACCTAAGGTTAATTTCTCGGGATTCTATAGAATAGGTTTGATAAGAAATCTCTCAAATGTAAATAGGTTGAGTATGCTTATTATTAGGATTGGGATTTGGTTAAGCAAACATTTGAGGTTGTTTCAGAGGAAAACTTTAAGGTACTTTTTGTTGCCACTGATAAAAATTGAGTCATTTTTAGAAGGAAACTTTTTGTTATTGCAACGAAATTTTGTTGTTGTAATGACAAAAGAGGGTTTTGTTAAATGTGGAAAGTGGTATAATTTCATTATCAACATTTTCCAAATTTGTCATAATGTTGACACCTACCACACATCGATACACGAATGAAAGGATGACTAATATGTCATTAGAAAACCAAAATAAAGAGGACCCTTATGGTGTTGCACAATTGAGGATAATTTTGGTTTGTCTACCATCAAAAGTTTACTCACTTCGATAAAACTTTTTATCCAAAGACTAGCGGCCCTTTACATTTCTCTATCAACAAAAAGAGGACTCTTGTGGTGTCACATGATTGACAATTGTAATAGTTGGTCTATCGTTGAAAGTATACTTACCTAGATGAAACTTGTTGTCAGAAGGCCGACATCCTTTTATGTCGCTCTACTGACAACCCCGAGCATAGGAGTCCAAAGGGTGATGGAAAAGTTAGCATTAGTGGACAGACAACACACAATTTTTTTTCAATGAATGTGCTAAATTTCCCATGTTATCAACCATAATAATTTTCATCGCAATAGTGACAAGTAGCAATTAGCGACCATTGTAAGATCGATGGTTATATATTTTGCAGTAGCTAAATCTAGGAAAACAGCAAAACTATTAAGAGAATGTACCTATAAGAAGTGATGTCTCCAATGGTGGATGCCAAAATCAAATTTTATGGATAAGAAAAAAACCAATTTCTAAATATTTCATGTATATGAAAGGCTATATCCAATGTTAGAGACACTTCAATGAGAAATTGTAAGTGGTTTGTTGAAGGAATAACTATAGAGGCAATTGCTAAGTGAGTGCACCTAACTTTTCCCTTTCTAAGAAAAATGTTATAGGTGCATATGGGATTTACTTTGTAAGATAATCATGTTAAGTGAGAACACGAATTTTCTCTTTTTTGGGGGGGTTTCCAACATGTGGGACAAGGAATTACCATACAAAAAGTTGTTGACCTCATCGAGTGCCAACTTGAGGTCATATACAAAATAGGTGTCATCATTTGGAATTAGTCATCTGAAAACCATGGGAAAAATGGGAGTTTCTTACTTTTATGGTATTAAAGGCCCTAGTATCATTTCATCCTCGGCATTGAAGTCTAAAATGAATCCCTTCCTTTCTCTGTGACATGGTCGTGTTGTGATATCCACTTATCTCAAGTTCTTTGGTGTGATTGTTTGAACACTTTGGAAAGGTGAAGCTAGTGGGTGATTATTTCTTCTACATTCCCACCCATCAACATACTTTTTTATTGAGATCTCGCACTAATAGATCAAATGGAAGTGGTGACACTTTAACTTATCTGGTGTCTGTGGTACAAGGTTGAACATAGGTATTGTCTCTATCCACAAAAAAAAATTACCCTCGTGCATATTAATTAAAAATTGGATTATCTTGATAAAGTTATAATGGTTGCCATCATCATATCATACCATTTAACAAATGAATCCTTGTTGAAGGCTTTACTTTAATTATCGTGGAAAATACTTTATGGATCATACTAAATAACTAGGGTACCTTGACTTTTGCTTCACTAAAGTTATCATTATTATGGTAGCATTCATTTATACATAGCAAAACTAAATAGAAAAAATCCAATAATAAAAGGTGAACCTAAAGAATATGTGTTAGTGAAAGTATCCATGATGCATGCAATAGAAATGTGCTCCAATTCAACCAAGATGCCTTGGGCACTAAATCAACCACTATCATAGCATAAAGGGAGCACTCCCCTTTTGAGGACTTGTTCGTAATCTTATGGCTCGTAAATTTGAAATCCTACTACATATAGCTATCATTTATCATGTTGATAATGGCACCTCATCCACCTCATTGAGTGCCACAATTTTCATACAGCATTAAATAAACCGCCTAGTTTCCATGCTTTCATGTGCCCTGAATTCCATGCTCACATATTAAACCCAAAATAATAACCCAATCCATAAATGAATATTATAGGTGTGAATCAAGTATTATTAGTTCAACCATAAGAAATTATGATCTACTCATTTGATAAGAAATTGTTGGCATCGATAAACCTTCACTATATTCCCAAATGTTAATAAATCGGGCAACTTCATCAAACAATTATGCATGAAGGGGTTTGAACTCTGGCTTCAACACTTACATGATCTTGCTAATATTTAATGACACTATGTTCACCTAATATTTTTGTAGTGTAGTAGATATTATTGTATTTTGTAGTCATATGTTAATATTGAATCATCGACAAAGGGGATGCAAGTCACACCTACATCCTTGCCAATGAAGTTGAACAAAATCTAGTTATTTCATCCCATTTGGTGAGCATGTGTGCCAAGTATGGTATCCTAGAGAATTCGCATCTTGGTTTTGATAGAATGCACACAAGAAATGTTTTCATATGGAATTCTGTGACTAGGGCATATCCCAAATATACCATTTGATAGAGCCTTTTGTTTCTACTCTTCCTAATCTAATTCATACTTGTCATTGGCGAGATAGATGTGGCAATGGATTTAAAGAAACTAAAAGAGAGCATAGTGAACATGAATGTACGTAATTTAAGAACTTGAATGATATAATGGATTCAATGAACATTCTAGACTTTTGTTGCTTTGAGGTTCTTGTATTAGATGAGGTGGATAGGTTCCTAGATATGGGTTTTTAGAAATAGTGGTCATCCATTATAGTTTGTTTACAAAAGAAACAATGGGCATAAAGTTTTTTTATGCTATGCAAACTAAGGAAATTGAAGAGGTTTCAAGGGCTAGGCTTAGGAACCTAGCGAGGGTTGAAGTTGGAGTAGAAGCAAAATCTAAGATTTGATATGACATTATGACTAATATGTCTTACTTGAGGACACCTGAATGGATTTGCATTGAGGACAATGGCATGAACTCAAATCATCTCACACTCGTTGTTGTTCTAGCAAGAAACAATTCTCACCAATAAGATGCATAAGAGTGGTTCTATGGTCCTCCAACCATGATGTCCTCAAACTTTAAAGAAATTGCATGTCAGTAAGATACAAACAAGCAATTCAAAATCCAATTGTTATGTATTAAAAAAATATTGATCAAGGCATTATTTAAGGTGACAATCAAGGGAAAAATAATTTGAGATTCAAAACTAGTGTTGAACCATTATGAAATAAACAAATGCTGCAATAGGACAAATGGTGAAGACTTGGGCAAGTAGCCTTGTAAACCTCGGGATAGAAAAATGACAGTCAGTTGAGGAAAAATTACCAAAATGAAAGTATTGGTGGAATTTTATGACACCATCATGGATTCCCATACTCTAATGATCCAAATACCATAATTGGGCAAGACTTTCCAAATTTTAATGTTGGTGGAATTTCAAGGTGTTGTAGAAGGCTTTGAGACTCATAAGTATCTAAAAATTTCTAGAATATTTCAAAACTTGACACAAGGTAAAAATAGAGGTATTTGAGAGTTGGATGTTTCAAGGTCTGGTGAAGCTTCAAACCACTGCAAAGTTGAGGATAGAACCACTTTATAAACCTCCATTGATGATAAGGTGATAGTTTTCAAACCTTCATCTCCTTAATCCATCAAAGGAAAGCTACAAAAAAATTTATGAGACTACTTGTGGAGTCTCCGCAAAAGGGGGGAATATCTAATTATGTAAGATGGAAAATAGTTTGTGCCCTTATCTCATCTTGGTTGTTGGGTATAAGGGATCATATGATAAGAAATTATAGGAGTGAAGATACTATTGGACTTGTTCAATAAGGTGATCAAAAATGGAAGGAGACATTTCTAAAAATGTATATGAATTCAATTAACTAGGCTCTCGTTTCCGACAATATAAGAGATTTAGAGATCCAGAAGTTGATGGTGAATGAGGTAAAATTTCATTCTACATTTACATTAATCCAAGCAAGGAAGGATATGAGTAAAGGTTTGGCATGACAAATGGAAAGGGCCAAAGGCTCTGCATCAAACTAAAGAGCCTTATATTTTGAAGATAAGGAATCTATAGAATTTAATCACTGAGTTCAGGTTAAAGATTTCTTTAATTTCCAATGTTTAGTTTATTAACATGTTATTTTAGGGTTAAACAAAAGAGATAAATAATAATGAGTAGTTAATTTTGGAAATCGTGTGCTTCAAGAATTTTTAAATGCTACAACACCACTCCCATTGGAAGGATCCACCATGGCCCAAGGATAAGGTATAGAATTGAAGGATAGGCTCTTATCATTCAACACTATATATTTTTATAAAAACATCTACCTAATGGTCAATAAAAAATAGCTAACATGAGGCAAAAAGATAATACATTGGGTTGTAGAATAGTACATGGATTCCACTAGTATTTTGACATGAAAACCATAACAAGATATCGCATTTTGAATATCATATTCTCTATGTGGCCATGTATCAGCCAATCATCTTCATCGCAAGGTTGTCCATTACAAAATATCTTATAGGCTCAATAAAGATAAGCCTTCCTTGAAATTCAAATTTGATGGTTGTTAATTATAGTTTTGATCTTCTTTTAAAGGAAAATGTATTTAAAAATCTCACAATGTTCATGTACTAGGATCTATCCATGAGCTCATTGTATTGGCTCATGGATTTGGAACATATTAGTCTATGTGGAAGCATGTGGTTGCAATTTTGAAAGACAAATACAGACTCATCATGTTTGATGACATGAGTGTAGGGATGACCAATAAATGCTTCTCAATTTTAAGCAAATATTATACTCTTTATGGCTATGCTTCTTATCTTCTAGCCATTTCATGTGAATTCATAGTTTTTCATGGAGCATTCAGCATCTAGACTGGTTGGCATATTGAGTGTCATTGGAAGACTAGATCTATTTTCCAATATAATAAACTTTTCTTCATATCCTAGATACCCAAATGATATATAATTTGTGATCTCTAAATGGTGGGCATATGGATTTTCCATTTCATTAACATGAATATTCGATATAATCAAATTTTTTATCTTTGTCTTTTGAAATGGATTTAAATATGGTTGGATACTTGTTTTGTAATTTGAATTCATTTCCTCTTCAAAAATTACCATAGCAATAGTTGTAATAACTGTTGGATACCTATACCAATAGGTTTCATATTTCATGATTGGCAAATGCAAGTGCCAAATATGCTCTACTTTGCTGCTACAAAGGTTCCATATTTGCAAGGAAAGACAAGTTGTGTATATGCCTTCATGCCCATTAAAGTTTGATGGATGACCCAACAGTCTAATCTGGGCCATGCCATGTTTTCAATTTATGTTGTAGAATAGAGAAAGAAATCTGTCCAAACTGTTTAATCTTGGCAGATCAGTAGTTAGGCAGAGAAACTAAGGTTCCCAACTGCTTAATCTGGGGCCTTGGAAGAAATAAGGGTAGTGCTAGATAGGAAATGAAAGCAAAAAAGCCAATGGAAAAGAAAAGGCACACAAGGGGTTTGCAAGTCCAAGTGCACCCTCCAAGAAGAAACAAAAATGCTAGGCAAAGTAGTGGGGTAGGTAGATGGGGTTGCAGAAGTGGTGTTCCTTCCAAGATCAACTTTGCTAGCCCAGTACAAGCAAAACAACACAGTGGGGCATGTCTAACTTCCCTTTTTCCCTTTGTTTACCACTCATTACTAACATCCCCTCGCAAGTTGTGTTCATAAGAGAGACTCAAGGCTTTATGTTGGTTCTTATGGCCTTTGGAAGCCACATTTCTTTTGTAAAGTTCTTTTCATTTTGATCTACTCTTTAAAACTAAGTTGTTTCCAAGAAAACTTAGTAGTATGAGTCCTCATTCACATTTTCCCCCCATATTAACCTCTAACTCTATTATCTAGCTCCCTACGCTTCACTTTCCCTACTATTATAACACCATGGTGTATAAACCCTAAACAATGTATAAATATCCCTTCCTTGGCATTATAACCATAAGTTTCACTACTAGGGCATTGGATTAACATCTGGTTAAGCTCAAGAACCCAAGCCTAACCCCTTTTCTCTATCAGAAGCTATCTACCTAGCCAACTCTCCATTTTTGCCTAAAAACCCTTGAAAAAACCCTTTTCTGCACCCTTACACCCACTATTTGGCAAAAATACGATGAAATTCACTTTCCCCACCTTATCCTAAGGTCGGGAGCCATTATGCGCCTTTTTCATGAAAATTCATTAAACTCGCTTATCCTAAGTTTTGCCCTTCATATGCCTTATGCGAAAAATTTCACAAAAAACCTTTATTTTTCACCTTTTCCCAAAGTCGTCGGGTATATATGATTTTATAAAAGAAAAACATTGAAAACCATGGAAATCTATTAAATAACCCGAATGTCCCGCCAGGCGCAGTTACCAATAAATATGATTATTTAAAGCCGCCCGTTGGCCATATCCTCCGTGCAATTTGCTGGCCCGATATCCATCCGATTGAGCCTTTCCAGATCTACGGTCGTCGTGGATTTCGGAGGGGCCCGACGTCCGACAGATAACCGCCGTTGACAATATCTTCCGCGCATATCCCCTGCCCGACAGCCGTCAGATCTTGCGCTTTAAATCCAACGGTCGTCGTGGATTTCGGAAGGGCCCCGACGTCCGACAGATATCGTCCGATATCTGTCAGACGATGATGTCACGCGGATCCACGCGTCGCTCCCAAACTCCGTTGGAGCCCCCTCTGACAGATTCCTTGCCGTATAGGAGGGGGCCCGATATGAAGACACCTGTCCGCCTGCGTCACCATCCTGTTGTCGCCTATGTCAGCGCCACGACCGCGCACCCTGTCCTCTATTCGTCCACCTCACCGCCACCTCACCGCCCCCGTGGACCAGTCTCAGGCCGCCACGTCACCTGATGACGTACTACTAACGTCATCCGACCCGGACCCACTTGCTGACGTCATTTAAAAAGCGCGCAAATAAGCCAAAAAAGCCATATTTTGACAATTTTACGTGTTTTTTAGCACTTTTTACAAAAACACCTCTGCTCTCTCTGCATGCGCATTACGACAAACAATTCGCCAACCAAGTCCAGACCAACCACAGAGCGTCAGAGCGTGCACCCAACTGCTGTTCAGACCCAAGGAAACCATTAAATAGGTATTTGTCCGTGAACCTCCCTGCAACCTGGTTTATTCTCTGTAAATTCTAAAAAACACCTGAACACGGCGGAAGCTTAAGAAATTACCATAAAACCAAGCATACCCAGCTCCCCCTTGAAGAATTAACGGTTAAATTTCACTGGCAGAGCCATTTCGCACTGAATTTTCAGTAAAAACCCTTCTTCGTTCGCGCAGTCGTGAACCGCAGTCCATAACCTGCTCCTAATTATCAAAGAGAGGGCTGCTAAACACGGTAAATAGCCTCCTCAGAGAGCCAAAAAATATTCCAATTGCTGTGGACCTACCATGCAACCCTGCATTCCTCTAAATCCTCCTTTCTCAGATAGCACCTCCATCATTTGTCAAACAGCATCCAAGCAAACATGGACACTCCAATGGCATCAGTAGCCCTCAATGTTGCTCCCCTGAATGCCCCCCAGAGAAAGCTGGAGTGGCAGGATTTGGTAAACCTAGACTACCAAATCTCAGAGGACAGCCCATCTAAATGCAAGTTCCACATCCATCTGTTAAATGAGCTCAGAGCCAAACATAAAGATGGAACAAATATTCTAGGAATTTGGGAGTCCTCCCTCCCAATCTTCAAGCTACCTCAGGTCAACCAGTTCCCTGACCTGATTCACTTATGTGTTGTCTGCTATGACCCCATGCAGAGGGCTGTGCTTGACCCTAAAGGTGCAGTAGTATTTTACATAACTCCTGAGGCCATCAGGGAAATGCTCCAGTTCAAGACCCAGAACAAGTTGGTCCCCTTGTCCCTGCTGGACTTGATCAACCAAGGAGCCAAGATATTGACAGAAGCACAAATCCTGAAGCTAAATCAACTATTCATCACAAACTCTGACACAGTGTTGCACCCTCCCATTTTTCATGGCTACCTAAATCAACTGGGTATGGACCTGGCATACATGATTAGCTCAGTTTTGGGGTACATGTCACTAGAGTTTATTGAGGAAACGGTATTAGTGATGATGACAATGTTTTCTCCTGGCAAGACTCCTATTTGTTATGATTATGCCACATACATCTCAGACAAGATACATGAGCAATTTTTACACTTGTCCAGAGAAAAGGTGTTTAGATACACCTCATACATTTACCACCTCATCCTGTACTACCAACATGAGAAGTTCTCCTTTGAGATCAAGAGAACTGATGCAGAAGGAAACCCAAGGTCAGTAGTGTACTGGACCTCAGTCTTCCACCTCCTCACATACTCTCCATACACATACTCTGAGTTCATAGACCTGTTCATCCATCCAGCTATGTCTCTCTTCTTAACCTCACCCCCTCCAAGACTGTCTGATGAGATGCAGAGGATTCTGCAGCTATCTAGTGCATACAACATAGGGGATTGGTACTTTTACCAACACTTCAATGTGATCAGAATATATGGGTGTGAGTTGCGCCCATACAAATTGCCCAGGTATGTGCCTATGAGACTGTTTGCCTTAGAATATTTCAGGCAATTTGGCAATGCCGATATGGTGCACTTTGTAGGAAGGGGTAAGAAAACACAGCTTAAGGTGAGAAATCAACTGGGCCATTTTGTCCTAAACAAAAGAGAGGGATGGAAAGATGCTGACAGAAGACTAGAAGGCCTTGGCCTGAAACAAAGCTTCCTTTGGAAGCCCTATGACCCTAACAACTCCATATCCTTGAGAAGGCAGAAATTCAAACTCTCCAGCTATGAGCATGTGAGCATGCTCCATATTCAAAGACATGCCAACCAATCAAAATGGAGAAGAAATACAATTGAAGAGCCAATCACTCAGGAAGAACTAGTTGAAAGAGCTAGAAGGCATTTGTTGAAAATGACTGACTTAGAATCTCCTTCTCAGGTACTTACTCTGCCAAAGCCTCAAACAGGAGTAGCTGCTTCATCTTCAACAACACAGCAAGAGGCAGCACAAACCATAGACCAAGGGCAGAACAAGGGCAAGGAAAAGGCCATGGAAGGGTCACAGGACCAACAAGGTCAAGAACAGCAACCCCAGCAGGAACAGCAGCAAAAAGACCAACAGGGTCAGCAGAAACAAACAACAGAGGCCCAAATGGCTACCCAAGAACAGACAACACCATTGGCACCTCCAAGGCAGGATTCTAGGGTTGATTCCTCCGTCCTCCAAACCCCTCAAAGGGAGGACGTTAGCAGAAAAAGAGAAAGGGAGACTCCCCTCACTGAATCACCAGAGAAGAGACAAAGATTAAATCCCTTCTCAGAAGAGGAAATGCCAAGCATGGCAGCTTCTGCCAGCTCCTTGCAACAGGAGCAGGACAGGGCAGCATTAGGAGAAGTGAGCTCCTCAGCACAGAAGAAGGGGACAGGAACAAGCATCAAACAACAGTTCAAAGATGCCAAGAGAAGGAGTGAACCGATAAAGATGCAGCTCTACAATCACCTGCTGAACATGGCTCCTGCAAACCAACAAAGGCTCATGTCTGCATTTGATGTGCAGGAGGGGAAGATGACAATGAGCAATTTCACACCAACAGTGCAGCAACCACAAACAGCTGCAGACTCATCAGGACCAATCTGGAGGTCCTGTCAAAAGACATCCACCCAATGGATCAGATTGAGCTCCATAAACAGACGGGTGAGATGGTCTATGCCACCTTGGCTGATAAGACCTTGGTCAACAACAGGCTGCAAAATAGCCTGAACAATACTACTGCTCAGCTTGAGTTGGAAAAGGCTTCCTCTCAAGCTAAGGATAACAGGATCAAAGCCTTGGAGGAGATTATAATAGAGTTTGGGCATGATCCCAATGATGTTAAGGCTGTGCAAGAAGTCCTCAAGCTAAGGGATGCTAATATGGCAGCAATAAAAAAGAAACTGAAAATCCCACCAACTCTCCACCCACAAACGGATGAGGTTGCCTAGCAGAGGCAAGAAAAGGATGCAGCTTCCCTACTAATGACATTATACAAGGAGCTCATTCAAACACAAGCAAAGCTGCAGGAGTCTGAGGCCACATTGGAAGCAGCATTGCAGCAGAAGGAGGCAGGGCAAACCTCACAGCCACCTCCAAAAACAATAAACCTTGAAGAAACCCCTCAAGACACTGCCCCTCCCAGCCAACAAGTGCAGCAAGAAGCCACAGATACCTTAGCACCAACCACCTCAGCACCAACAACAGAGCAGGCTGAAAGCCTGGACATGCAGAAGCTGAGGAAAGAAATACAGGTACTGGAGTCACAGATGTCTGAGCTGAGCCAAGCCCAGGACAATCTGGCGAAAATAAATGAAAAGTATGATAAATCAAAACAAAATGTGGCAGAAAGAGAGAGGGAGGTAAAGGCCCTCAAGAAGAGAATTGCTGAGCTAGAAAAAGAGCTTACATTGGATAAAGTCACAGCAGAGCTTAAGAGGGTCATCTGGGGCAACATTGGCCAGTCTATAACAAACCAATGGGAATATATTGAGGCCATATATGAACGAGTAGCACTCATTGGAAGATCACGAAAAGAAATACAGAGGGCAAGGGCATCTCTAGGCAGCATGCCTGAGATTGCCACTAAGATGATAGACGTGCTGAACTACAGGACAAGTTCCCAGCTGGTAAGAATGGGGATTGGAAACAGAACAAAGACCATCTCCCTAATCAAAAGAGTCCTGACACTGAGAAACCTGATTCAGATCCTGGAAAGAAGAACCCAGGATATTCAAGCTGATATTAATAAATTTCAGAACAGGTTTATGGCTTTACAGAACAGGGGGCTCCCTAGCCCATTGGATCCATCAGGAAAATTACTCTCCCATGAGAAATATGTCAAGAGAGTAAGCAATTTTGCAGCAAACAGATTTCAGAGGCACCTAGTACATCGTCAGAAGCAGGCCCAGTAATAGGGCAGATTCTTTTTGATAGAGTAGATAATTTATTTTTTATCAGGAATGAAATTGCACATTTATTTGATGAGCCCCCTCACTTTTATAAGTATACAGAGGCTGATGAGACCATGGGGTCGATTTTGAAACATCAGTTGCCTTCATCAGAGGTATGGGAAGAATTGATACGATTACTGTTAAAGCAAAGTCAGTAATTGTGATTTTGCCTTTGAAAATATTCTGAACTTCATACACAGCAGGACAAAGACACATCAGCAGGCATGTGGACAAAGTCTGAGCCAACTCAGCACAGGTACTCAGCCACAACAGCAGCATCAGCAGTCACGGGTGACAGGGCCGAGAAGAGACAGAAAGTTACAGTTGCACAGACATGTCATTCAACAGTTATGTCAAAGCGCCCAACCGACTCCAACCGACTCCGTGAGGCCCAAAGGTCAAGATTGTTCTGACAGGAGTAAAGAGCACTTATCTTGTATTAAAATATTGTAATAACTTCTCATCTACTACTCCTGTACGAGTTAAAGTAGATATTTATTTCTCAGATGACTCAATGCTTGAGATATTTTGTAATAGACTTCTATATATTCCCCCTCGCATTTGTTAGCAGGGGTTGGACTCTGGATGTAAGAAATCTCTTGATATCTATTCTGTAGCTCTTCTATTGTAAATCTTCAAACAACTGATACAAAGGATGATGGGATTTCCAAAGCGTTGTCTCTCTTAATGTCTTGCTGGTGTATACCTGAATATTGCAGGATTCCTGTGTGTTTCATGACTCAATAAGTTTTCTTGTTTTCTCTCTGTTATATGTTTGCTATCTTTCATATATCATTCATATTTTCCATATGTTACATATCTAAATAGCAAGGAAAAAGAATAGTCTCACGATTTAATCACTGATTACCCTGAGCTCAATCTAAGCTATTACAAATGTTTTCTTCAGTTATGGTAATGAAAGAGTAATTCTTAAATGCTTCCTTTCACACTATATCATCACAGTAATCTATTGTTTCAGGAATTCAGGTAATGCTCCTAAGTAATAGATCCCTTTATCACATCCCAGGACAGTGAAGAGTTCTTAAATGCTCTTTACTAGTTGATTCTCATTTCACCCCCACAATTTACAGTTGTTTTATGAAATACATACAGGCCCTGTAATTCCAGCTGCACTTAAGCCAGGATCTCAACGAAACAACAGCTACAGACCCCATTCGCCCAATGGATTAGTTTCATCTGCAGTGAACACTTCAAAACTATTAGGAAACATCCCCCCAACCAAACACAAAAAAAACAAACAAACATTTACCTGATAGCTAGCCTAAAACCTCCATTAAAACAGTGACAAACTTTACAGAGAGAGCCCTCTCTGATTACAGCTAGGCTAGAAGTTGTAATCCAAAGATTTGTTAGTGGTTACCCCGGCCGTATTCCCTTGGGAGTCATAGGGAACAACCTGGGTGTTAACATAACCAAACTGAATCTAGGTCCCCACGCTGACGGGCTAGTCGGATCAATTGATGTAAATGTGGTTAACCTACTAAAACAATTGTAGCAATTGTCTTTACAAACTGCTTCCTCTATGTATACATCACCATCCACATCTACACCTTCTCAACCTACGTATATAAACACCGTCCAAAATTCTAACCCCAAAGGAATCAACAATCCGATGGAAAGAAGAAAGGACGAGGCAGGAAGAAGAACCAGGATGGGAAGGGCAATGCAAACAAACCCGACAATGATGCCAGAGAGGGTAAGAAAGAGTCTAGGAAAAAGGTAAAATTTCAATGCAAGTTATGCAATGGGGATCATTTGACTCATCTCTGCCCTAAGATCCAAGACACTCAATGCTTATTAGTGCAACAAGGATCTTTTAGCTCCCATGCTGTTCTCACTAACCATTTTCCCTAAGGGCAACAATTACTTGCTGGCACAAATTCTAATGTTGATACCCCCATAGGGGGCAAACAGGAAGGGGAAAATTCGTCAAATGTCTATATGATGATCTCACATATCGATGTCACTACGTGGTCACATGATTACAGTGAATCAAAATCATCTAAGGTTAAGTCTATTTCCGATGCCTCAGAGCTGCTCCATATTGAGAAGCCTTCTGTTGAGTCTATACCTCGGATGTCGAAAGGCTCCGTGAAGCGCTTGACCATTAACCCTAATGTTAGGGCAACACATAACTACTCAATTGTAGAAGATCTAGCTTAGAGTCCTTGTGCTATGTCAACATTAGAGGTACTCCAATCGTGGCCTACTCAGAGGAGTTCTTTTCTCTCAGCAATCGGAGCAACAGATCCAAAGAATTCTCTTGTGCTCACTTTTGATATGTCAAACATCAAAAAGAAAATTCCCATCATATGCCTTTCCAGATAAAGTCTACATATCGAAAGAATAACATCTTTCGAACAGTTATAGATAAGGGAGATTCCACATGTGTGATGTCCATGTCATGTTGGAAGGCCATTGGATCACCTCAAGCTATTCCTTCACCGACTCTATTGACGACATTTGATGGACATTCTCATAGGATGCATGGGATTATTCTAGCCTTTCCCATCTGTTTTGGGGGAAAGGTGGTAAATATTGAGGTAGAAATTGTTAATGTGAACTTGGATTACAACCTCCTCTTAGGTAGGAATTGGATTTATGAGATGGATGCCATAGTTTCATCATTATTTCGCATGCTTTGTTTTCCTCATGAGGGAAGGATTGTAAAAGTTGATCAAATGGATTATTCTTCGGGTTATTCTCACGCATCCTCTGACTCTACTGCTCCATCAGTGGACAATCCTAGACAATCTATTGAGAATTTAGGAGTTGGGATGTACTCTTCTTTAATGGGTAGTTTTGATCTCCCTTCTCCTTCAGCTAGAGTCAATGCTATTTCATCCTCCAAGGGACCTTCTCGAAGAGAGTTCTTCTGAATACATTATTTTTAGGACCCTTGGCCTTTACCCTCATCTACCACCACATTAAATGGAGGGAGGGTATGTGGAATGGTATGTCCTATGTCTGCTGTGGAAATTTCTTATCAGTATATTGTTAAATCTGCAGACTCCCATCCTACTCCTTTCTCATCAGAGGAGTTAGAGGAGATGTGCTTGGACCTTTGATTCAACTTCAGCTTAGGATTGATTAGATATAGTCTTACCATTTGAGGAAGAAATTCTATAAGCAATGATGGGTGTTGATAGACCATGGGATGATTCACATCATCGTTCACATTTCCTCCCTCATTTGCGAGAAATTGAGTCAAGTTTGTCTAGTTTGTCTACTAGTGATGTTCATATAGTTTTAAACCCTTTGACCCCAGCATAGTTTTCTTCCGAAGGTAACATGTCTGTTATCTCACGAACTGTACTTGTGAACATCTCTAGGAATCCTAACATAATCGAAAATGTCTTCATCGGAGCTGACTGTTTCCTTGAAGAAATTCAAATTTACACCGATCTCTTCAAAGAGTTTCGTGATGTGTTTGCTTGGTCTTATGAGGAAATGCTTGGAATAAATCCATCTATAGTCTAACATGATATCAAGTCATTCGAAAATGCTAAAACTATTCGTCAAAAACTTCGACCAGTTAATCCTAGAAAAGCAACAACTATTAAAGCTAAAGGCTAAAAGTTGCTTAAGGCGAGCTTTATATACTCCATTCCTCTGACTGAGTGGGTCTCTAATCTAGTCCCCGTAGATAAAAAGCAAGGAAGGATTCGAGTATGTATTGACGTTAGGGACCTAAATAAGGCTTGTCTGAAAGACAATTACCCCACGCCCTTTATTGATCAAATTATTGATGAATGTGCGGGTAATGAAATTTTTTTGTTCATGGATGGATTCTCTAGTTACAATCAAATTACTATCCATCTAGAAGATCAGCAAAAGACAACCTTTATTTGTCCTTGGGGTACATTTTCATACAAAAATATGCCTTTTGGCCTTAAAAATGTTGGAGCCACTTTTTAGCTGGCCATGTCTTATGCTTTTCACGACATCAAACACGTTATCGAAGCATATTTGGATGATCTAATTGCTTGTTCTCGAAAAACATTGATCATACTAAACACCTTCGGTTGATCTTTGAACGATGTCGTTTTTATAAAATCCAGTTGAATCCGAATAAGTGTGTTTTTGCCATCACATACGGTCGATTGTTAGGATTCATTGTATTGACATAGGGGATTCATGTTGATCCCTTCAAGGTTGAGGTGATACTTCATTTTCCTCCCCCATCTTCCATTCGTCAACTTCAAAGTCTCCAAGGAAAGGCAAATTCCTTGAGGAGATTCATAGCAAATTATGCCGAGATTACAAAAGGATTTATGCATTTGCTTAAGAAAGGAGTCCCATTTTTATGGGATGATTTTGTGCAATGATCTCTTGATGCTTTGAAAAAAGCATTAACTTTTGCTCCATTATTGAGACCACCCATTTATAGTAGAGACTTCCTTTTGTATCTCACTGCAGCAGAATCAACCATTGGTATGGTTTTGGTTCAGGAAGATGATGCTTTTTATGAGCATGTAATCTACTACCTAAGTCGAGGCTTGGTAGGTCCTGAACTACGCTATTCTCCCATCGAGAAATTGGCTTTGGCAGTTGTCCATGCTGTCCAGCGGCTTTGACATTACATTCTACTTCGAAAAATGTTCATCTTCGCAGCTGTCAATCCTTTTCAGTTTGTCCTCACTAGGTGAGTGATTGGGGGCAAATATATTACAAGAATTCGATCTTGAATTCTTTTTAGCTAAATCTAAGAAATATTTAGTATTTGCAGAGTTGATATTAGAGCTGCCTAGTGTGGAAGAAATTATTCACGAGGAAATTTTTCCTGATGAACATTTATTTCTCATTTATTCACAAGATCCTTGGTATGGGGATATCATTATATATCTCTAGACTTCGAAGTTTCCACCTACTTTCTCCAAATATAAGCATAGAAAGTTGGGTACCTCACTAAGAATTATGTTATTATAGGTGACACATTATATCGTCACGGGATTGATTCAATCCTTAGGCATTGTTTGACTTTGGAAGAAGCTGAGTTAGTTCTTAATGATTGCCACAGTGGAGCTTGTGGCGGTCACCTATTGGGGCTTGCAACAACCCAAAAATTTTTGCGAGCAAGATGCTTTTGGCCTTCAATTTTCAAATATTGTATTGAAGTGGTCAAAAGATGCCATCCTTATCAAGTCTATACTTGGAAAATGCATGCACATCCAGCTCCGCTTTTCCCTGTTATCACCATCTCTCCTTTCACGAAGTGGGGCACTGATTTTACTACTTGTAATCCACCTTTGGTAGGGAATCATAAGTACATCATTGTAGCCGTAGAATACTTTACAATGTGGGTTGAGGCCATGCCTAATTTAAAAAATGACAGTGAAATAGCGACCTCGTTTCTCTTCAATTAGGTTATTTCATGATTTGGGATCCCTAAAGAGATTGTCATTGAACATGGCAGTCATTTCCAAAATAAATTGATGTTTGAATTGGCTCTCAAGTTGGGTTTCTGGCAGGAGAATTCATCTCCATATTATCCTCAAGCCAATGGGTAGGTTGAAGCCGTGAACAAGTCCCTTAAAATCATCCTAAAAAGGATGATTGACAAAGCTCGATCCAATTGGCACATAATGTTGTATTTGGCACTTTGGGCATACCGAACGTTAGTTAAGACTGCCACCTGTTTTACTTTTTTTCAACTAGTTTACGGGTTGGAATCTATCTTTCCTATTGAATGTGAAATTCCTTCTCTTAAGCTAGATGTTAAACTTCTTCCAGAGACTTCTAGTCTTGAGGAATGCCTCATTCATTTTTAGCATCTTGATGAGAAGCGTCGAGATGTCGCCATAATAAACGAAGCCCATAAAAAGAGGGTAAAAACTCAATACGATAAATATTTCCTCCGTCAAAATTTTTCTGAAGGTGACCTTATCTTAGTCTACGATTAAGACAAAGATGCCCTGTGGGCAGGCAAGTTTTAATCTATGTGGTATAGTGCCTTTATAGTCAAGCGCGTTTTGAAAAAGGGGGCTTATGAATTAATTGACTTCGAAGGAAACAAGTTGGCAGAGCCTAGAAATGGGCTCTACCTTAAGACATACTTTTCTTAGGCTTCAGAAGAGCACTTACTTGTTTGTATATATTGTATGTTTGTACATATCTATCTAGCAGTTTTAGTAATGTTGATATTTTTTATCTTCTTTGGTAGGTATTGATGGATGATTCAACATATCTAGGATTCGTCAATGGCACGAGTAGGCATACCTGGAACCTTGCTTTCACGACTTGGGTGATTTATTATCCATCTGGCTAGTTGATGGTTTCGAGAGGAGTATGTATCGATCCTGCTTCGAATAATATTGCCGAATATACTGTTGTTATTAATTTTCTATCCGAAGCAATATCTCTTGGTATTGATTTGTTAGTGGTTTATTTAGACTCACAACTGGTGGTATCTCTGCTGAATAACACTTATCGGGTACGAGATCCCTATTTGTATTGCCAATTTTTGAGAGTGAGAGTGTTGCAACGATCATTTATTTATATCACATATTTCCACATTCCACAATCAAAAAATTCATTAGCAGATTCTATTGCTAATCAAGCATTAGTTTGGCATATAAATCATTCATCAAATTAAAAAAACATAAAAAATAATCAAAATGTCATCTGAATATATCATAAAATCGTTTGTATATAGATAGAGAGTTTGTGTCCAAAATAAGATACAAAATATTGGGACAAAATGCCCTACAAAATTTCGGCTTATGCCCATCATCATGTCCAATCATAAAAAGATCTGATCATCTATCTAGTTGGCTCAGGATGAGCAGCTAGAAAATAAACAATAGCATTGGCTACACGTCGAAATAACCACATCCAGTCCCGTAGTACTCCTACCATGCTATGCTGCATCTCCTTGGTTAGATCCTCTATGACTATCATGTGTACTTGGTGAGTCAGCCTCACCAAGTTCCTTTGAACTGCATGGAGAACTCTATCCATCTTAGTTACAGCCCCTTCGACATCTCTTCCGTGATGCCTATGTCTAGGAAATCTGTCAGGTCTCATTGGTCCCACATCTGAAACATCATCAATATATTTTGTAAGTGTCTTGTCTCATCAAAAATATTTTTAAGTTCATTAAAAAGCCAAAAAATCTTAAAAAATATTAAAAATTAAAAAATTGCTACTGATGGCACCCCATGTTGCATTCGGTGGTAACACTAAATCTAGATATCCTCAGAAATCCATCTCGGCATAGGGGTAGTCATCGACTGTGATGACCTGTTGATCCCACCATGTGAAAAACATCTTGTCAAAAGTCGTCCTAGGCACATTTCCACCCCTGAGGCATTTCATCAGGTCAACCCATCTACCCCTTCATGGATCTCTAGGGATATTGATAGTCGATAATACCTTGGGTCGAAGCCTAGGTACTTTCTCAAAGAAGAATGAGCATAAGATTGTGCCATATCCAAAATTCTTTGTCTAACCCTTCTTAATGGAGTTCAGTTGGTTCTTCATATTGGTCAGTAGACGTGTGCACCAATCAAACACTGTGGTGAGACATTCCACTGCTAGGCTCATAGATACTCATGAGGCTTTATGCAAAGCAATAGAGCCATTTACCTAGGCAATCGTAAATAGTAAAATCTTCAAGGAAAAGCTCTCTACATGTTTGATTGGAATCTGACTACCAATCTTTTCAGGATGACCAGGACAATATATGTGGACATAGTCTTCTATAGCTGAATGCACCACCTCTCCCCTTCGAGAAAGATCGGTAATAAAGTATATATCTTCGATCTCGATCCTAAGGGGCATCTGATCGATCATGAATGCGTCATCCTATGCACTCCAATAATGAATCAAAAGCCCAAGCAATCATGTGTTGGCTTTCATATTTGGCATCTTAAATTTTTTTAGCAAGCCATAGCCTCTTAAAGCATCCAAAGCATTTTGGTCTTCCATTACTTGATTATCTATAGAACTATGCTCCCTTTCTCGCCAGGTGATGGTTATCCTGCCCAAAAAATGTTTCAAACCATTAGATTTATGTTTTATAGTTTTTACTCATGCACACACAAGTTTCCCTTTAACACAGTTGCATGTAGGGCCCTCGTATACATGGGTTACCTGTATTCAACCCGCGTGTACACAGAGTTGAAATTTTTGACATATTTTCCTATGGTCAAAACTTGAAAAAACATTTAAAAAGTACGACAAATAATTACAAGCATGATATAAGGGTTACCTGGAAGTTTTGAAGGGATTTGAACAGTTCAATTGGTCGGAGGAAACTTGTTTGGGTTTGTCTCCACAACTCCTTGCTCAAAACACAAATGACAAAATTGTGAGTCCAAAAGTCCTTATATAAGTTGAAAAATAAATATTATTTTTTGAAAAATTGATTTTTGTCTTATGGAGTTTTTAACCTTGTGGTTTGGAGTGTCGAGAATGGGTTGTATTTTCATGAAATTTTGGATACTTCTTCTTGACATCATTTTGGTCCCATGACTGCAGACCCATCATGGCAGGTATCGTTTTCTTACTAGCATATAGGTTAGAGAATACCACTTTCCACTACATTTTTCATACTAGCCTCCATACTGTGATACATTAGCCACAGGGTTGACCCCATTGTATCTTGTTTTCAAACCATTTACACTCATTGACTTTAAAAATCATGATGCGATGGTAGAGCCAACCTTTACATGGGCATCTTAGTTAGATCCTCACTGACATTGGCTGCCCATGCTGCTATATTGAGTAGGCTTGGGAGTCTTCTTTAGTCTTTCCATGATTTGTACGTTGAAGACTCATTCTCATTCTTCTGTGCTACTTTCTAGACTTATACCCTAGAGGCTCCTTTGTGTTGAGTTGTACTACTGCATTGCATATTGACTAATTGCACCTTTTGGCCTTGAGCTGGCTTCACTTGGACTCGTGTTGAAGTCATTTATCGACCATGTCTTCTGAAAAATCAACCTTGCAATCACTTAGCCTTTACAACTTGAACCACCCTTATACTCATCGAAAGAACATCCTTTTGAGTGTCCTTGACAAGTTTCGCCACCTTGCATTGAGCATAGGAATGTTCCCCTCCTAGGAACTAGAGCATTTGCTTTTTTGGCACTTGTTCTCTCCATTGTACTATATAATTCTTTTATTCTTTTTCAAGCTTCATATAAAAGAAAAAGACAATTTTTTTTTTATTATATATTCCAAAAAAGAGCGGGAACAAGAAATTATTTCCATATTTTGATGGAAGCTAGAGTCAGTCGTGTTGCCCTTGAACAAAGCACTCAAAATAAAGTCTTTCCTCCATTGGGGTGAGATTTAGTTTGACTTAGGAGAACCTTAACCTTGTTATCGAGTCAGTCCTCCTCTGATTGGTTACCTCTTCCAATCATATGGAGAGTTTGCTTATGCCTCCTACATGACAAACTTATACAAAGTTACCATATGCTGCTATGTAGTCACAGTTGAGTCATGATTTTGTTCAAGGGAAGTAAACCTGAGTCAGCCTCTCTGCGGTGTCTCTTGACCTATTTTTCAGTCAGCCATCCCTGGTTGTCAGCATCATTTTTGTTATCACATCCATTTTATTGTTCCTTTGCTTGTGCCCGTTTGAGAAGGTCTCCATTGACTTCTTGCTGGCGAGTCATGTCCTTATCAACTACGAAAAATTTATCTGAGGGAAGATCTAGAGTCGCTCCCTAGCCCTACTTTCATTATTGATAGGTCACCTTGTGCTCAACTTCGATCAATATCATGGGTCTTTGACTAGGTGGTTTCCCTTGTGTTCGACATCAAATTTTATTATCACACATTGGGATTCGTGTAGTGCCTTGGTTTCCATTTAACCCTATTGGTGGATTCCTCTCCTCTGTCTCAGCTTTCATTATTGGTTGGTTCAGAGGGTTCTAACGTGCGCTAGACACATCTTGTGTACAATGGAAGCGTGCTTCAGTTGAGTTACTACATCTTTGTTCATTTGATTCCTTCCACATTATTGGCCTATGGGTTACACATATGCTAGATTGAGGAAGGATGCATTAATGGCTTCCTTGTAGCAAATCTTTTCCCATCGACTTTAGCTCATTGATATGGGAAAGGGATCTAGAGTCCATTTGGTAGTACCTTAGGGTTTGCAGTCATCAGTGGCAGATTTGTTCGCTATCGATAGTGGAAAAACATCATTGTATCCTGATTGATAGATTCTTTCAAGTGTTCGACTACAACTCATTTATTCGCACTTGTTAGATTGTACTGGGTGCCTTGAATCTGATCATCATTATCGGTGAGTAGTCCGATGTTTGTTAACAATATACATCAATGATCGGTAATCAAACGATTTCTCACATGGTCAACTTTAGATCATTCATTCCCATTGTGTAGAAATGTACCACGACGGTCGGTGAAGACCTCGGGTTTGCATCAACATGTCTTGGTTCACTTGTTAGTTGCTCCTGTTTCTGCTAGTTGACACCATCCAAATTATATGTTGTAGTTCCTTACAATGACATCTTATATGCTGGCACCCGAGTCGCAGTGTAGTACCATTTATTCCATCATGTTCACTTGGTACTATTTGGATCAATTTATTGACTTTAGTTATCAACTTCATAACTCAGCATCATTGATCAACTCTTTATATGTGATATTCATACATGTACTTTCTTGACTATGATAAGATGATCCATTATGTATTTTTAGTTCCTTTATACTTATATGCATATTGGATCCACTTTTGTACTTGACATGTGGACATGCTTTACTATTTCTGAGCATGGGTATGCCCGCCTCAGACAACAATTTCTTTCTGATCTCTTTCATTGGCTTGGCAAGCTGAATTTTGGTGAACTCCTCCTTGGTCTCAGCATGATTCCTTCCATACACTTAATACATTTCAGCCATCATGTACCCCTTCTAACCTCATATATTAGCGCGCATTTGTTATAGCACCATTTACCACTCTTGGTAGATCTGATGCTCTGATTATGGCCTAGGGAAACCCTTCCTTCTAGAGTTGGTCCAAAATCTAAAAAATAATGTTTTATTCCCTATATGCTACTTTTCCCTATGATAGAAGCATGTACATGTGGGTTAGCATATATCCAACCCACGTACATATGTTAAAACACTTAAAAAAATTAAATTTCCTTAATTTCGGGCAGAGTTCATAGGTTTTACCTATTACTCACCTCCTATTGCTCGTGGTCCAACTATTTCCCAACTAAAAAAACTAATTTGGAGAAGTATAAATAAACCTCCATGGGAAGGCCTTAAGGGAGAAGATATGAGATATTGATACTATAGTCAGATTATCCCTGATCAAGTTTGAAGATTCCCTGTTCCTCTTGCACTCCCCAAAGCTTCAGGAAACCCTTGTTTCCTTGATTATAGATATTCCCCATCTTTCTTGAGATATCCTTGTATTGGTGATGGAGGAATATTGTTGAAGGTCAGGAAAGGACAGATCCGGAGGACAGTTCTGCTTGGAGCCGGAGAAGGAATGAAGTCATACTTCTCCACTTTACTTGTAGCTTACTTCAATAAAAGGAATGTTGTTCTATTTCCGATAAAAGGAATGTGTTTATGCATCAAATTATGTTGTAATTCATTTATGAATCTTATATTGATGTATAATTAGTCATTCATTTATATGATTTAAATTTAATACCATGAACATGCTTTATGTTTCTACTGTCGTGTATGTTCCATTTGAATAATTTTCAGGTTTCAAGAACATCGGGAGAAGTTGAGGGTTTGCACCCTCTGGGATCTACCCAAATGAAGGATATCCAGGTAAGGACATTCGTACACGGTTTAGTAGAATAAGCATTTTTGTTGATTGCCTGATAATTTCTTTTTGTGGTTTGCCCTCTGCTCTTTTGGGGTTCTCAACCCAAAGCCCTATGGTGGTTTCACCTGCAACAACCCCGTCAGGAGAGAAGAAATATATCATTGTGTGCACCAGTTATTTAACTAAATGGGCCAAAACAAAGGTAGTAAAAGCATCAACTAAGCAAAAGGTGGTTGAATTTTTGAGGGAGAAAATCTTCTACAAGTTTGGTTTTCCAAGGGAGTTAGTCACCAATCAAGGAGCACAATTTACATCAAATATGATTGAAGATCTCATGAAGCAACACCACATCAAGCACAGGACATCCAGTGCCTATAACCCTCAAGAAAATGGGCAGGTGGAGGTAAAAAACAAAGCATTGGAGAACATTCTAACCAAGGTTGTTAGCAACAGTAGAAAATATTGTGCAGAAAGACTTGCGAGAGCTACTTGGTCCTACAACACCACTTGGAAGAGCACCACTCGATTCACCCCATTTGAATTAGTCTATGGGAAGAAGGCCCTGCTATATATTGAAGTTGATTATGAAACCTTAATCATGACAACTCAGTTAGAATTGGACCTCACTGTAGTACAACAAGGGAGACTGCTCCAACTCAATGGTCTAGATAAATTTACGTTGCAATCTCTGCTGCACACTGAGGTAATCTAGCTACAAAGGAAAATGTGGCATGACAAACACATCAAAGAGAAGAATTTTCAAGAAGGAGATTGGGTTGTCCCATATGATTCCAGATTCAAGGATTTCAAAGGAAATTTAATGACAAGATGGTTGGGTTCCTATCTAGTAGATAAATGTCATGAGAATGGGTCTTTCCACATCAAAACAATTGATGAGGTAGGGATTCCCTTACTTGCTAGTGGTTATAGGTTAAAGTTGGATAAAAGACCTCTATCCAAGGAAGAATTTATTAGTTCAATCAACAGTGAATTGAATTTGATTGGGAGGCTCACAGTCCTCAATCCACGCAATTTCTAAAAACAAAAAACAAAAAGGAGAAAAATAAATAAAAGCCCTCAGTGAAAACCTCCATGATCAATGTGAGAGTCCCAACATAATGATGTTGTGTATAGAGCAATGCAAATGAGTTGTTGTATGTGGATGTGTAATGTGATTGGAGCTACTTGAATTGGATCATAGTGCTACACACACATAATTCTTAGTTGTGTGTATTGTGATCGATAGCAACATTGTGCATATGCAAACCTATGTATTGACCTAGTGTAAGTTTTCATCTGTGAAGAGATAATTACACAGACCTATATGTGAACCGTCTAGACATGGGAGAGGTACTGTATTATTTTATCTAACATTTTTTTGTAGGACTGCAAAGGACTAAGTGTTGAATTTCTTTGCATTGGTGCTCATGTGTATAGCTACAAAATTATTAGTTAGAGTCCTTGTGCATTGCCATTTCTTCCAGTGATTATTTGAATAAGGCCTAAATATTCTATTACTAGGGTTTATTAATGAGATTGAAGTGATGTATATTGATGTTTAGAGAGTTGAATGTTTTTTACTACCAAGAGTGTTATTGTTTTTATGTAATGCTACTAATCCATGGAAAGTTGAGTGGAGGTCAGAGTATTGTTGTGGTTGTTGAGGATATTTATTAGGGATTTGATCTTATTTATGAGCATATATTTTTGTATTCAGAAAAGCAAAGAGATTTCATGGATCCAGTGTGAAAATTGATGAAACGTGGTCCACAATGTTTTGAATGAGATTCATGGGCCCAATTCGAAAAGATATGAAATGTGGTCCATAAGGGTTTGAAGTTTTGGGATTTTAGTAGCAAGTGGCATCTTTTGCATTTAGGGAGTGGTGTCCTCCTTCAGGTTGTGGCCTGAGAAACTATTTGGGGGTCAGAGCCTTCAATAGATAAGTAATTACATAGCTATTTGGGAGTGGGTGCTTCCAAGCAAGTGGGTGCCTATAGCTTATTAGGGGTCAGTGCCTCTAGAAGATGGGTGTTTGTGAGTAGTTGTGGAAGTGGTGTCTTCTATCAGGTAGTGGCCTAGAGCAAGTGAGTGCTCTCATATTGCAAGTTGGTGCTTTCACAATGGTGGGTGCCAATGGATGATGTAAACAAGATTTTACATAATAAGAAGAAAACAAATCATACAATGGTTTTTCTCCTAGAAGATTTTCCACCTAATATCTAGTGTCCATGTGTTGATAATGTTTTATGTGTTCTCATGCTTTATTTTCTCATGTGTATTGCTTCTCTTATGCCTTGATTATGCTTGTGTTATATGTTGATTACATATTGTGTTGGTAACTAATGAATGATAAAGTTAATTGTGTAGAAAATGTAAAAAGGAAAAAAGATGATCCATATCATAAAATATTGATTAACCTCCTTTTCAATATTATTAAGATCCCAACAATTGGTATCAAAGTGGGTGTTTTGTGTTGTAGCTTGACCATTGAAAGGCAAGTTTGGTAATTTTTTTCTAGATATATAATCAAGGTGCATCTCCACTTAGTGTTTCAAACTACTAGGTATGGATTGAAAAGGTTAAATATGAATTATTAGATTTTGGATTTGATGTTTGGAAGTTAGTTTGTGAAGGCTATGGTAAAGAGATTCCTTCAAAAAAAGTGTATCAAAAAAATGTGCAAGTGAATTGTGTAATCTACAATAATATGCACAATGAAAATATTGAGAATGTAATGGATATGAATATGCAAAGGATATATGGGATAGGTTTCAAGTTTTGTATGGAGGAGACATCAGTGGAAAGAATGGAGAGCAGGAGAAAAAGAAAAAAGACAATGGATCTAAAAAAAAAGACTCTCATCGCAATGAGATCCATCCCCCTGGTGCAAGTTAAATAGATCATTAAGAGAAGAAATAAAAAGATGAAGGCATAGGAGAACTGAATGTGATGCAACATAATGGATTTGAAGGAGAACCAACCATCTACCGGGATGATGGTGAGTTATTTTTGAGTTAAGCATTAAATAATTTTGATGGTAGGAATTCATATTTTAATAGTAAAGATGATACTTTTGAAAGAGTAGTGGTTCATAAAATTGAATTTGAGTTAGAAATGGTTGTAATATATAAGCTGACTGTTGAAGTATAAAGGATGACAACTGTGTTGAGATAAAGAAAAAATGATGCAATTTTTTTATGAGAAGGAGGAAAAGCTCAAGGACGAAGTCATATGTTTAAAGATGCAGTTGGAAAAAGTGAGAAAATTAAAGATGTGATGAGAAACCATCAAAAAGAAGGTGAAGGATGAGTTGAAAAACTTGAGGCTAATATTGTATACATGAGAAAGGAGCTAGAAAAGAATGACACTCAACTCAAGATGGAGAATAGTACAAATATCTTGAACAATATGCTTAGAAACCAAAGATCTCCTTTAGTCAAATCTAGTATATGGTTTGATAAGAGAGAATCTAGCTCACATTCACATGCAAACTGTTGAAGTCCTAAATTGTCTTCTTTTTTATAACCCTTTTACTTTCTTTTCTACCTTTTCATGATAGTTTTGCTATATTTCCAAGTTGAAAGGTCACCTCAGATATGGTAAAATTCATCATAAAAGGTATCATTCATTCATGGTTTATAATATATGGTTTCTTTATGAAATTTAATTAAAACATTCCTATAGCTACCGAATTGCACTCATTTTGTATCTAACCAAAGATTTTGCAACTACATCCATGGTTAGATAGGTTCTAGCATGCTTGAGGAGGAATAACAATATAGGTAGATGGAAAATGATTGGCATATGAAAATCTACCTATCACATTGATTGATAAACTCACTTGGTTTGAGAGATCTAATGGTCAAACCATAAGTCAACATTGGTTATAATACGCCAACCATGCAAAAAATTTGAAAGAGGATCACGACATTATCAAGAAAGGTTGGAATTGGAAGAGAAGAATTTGGAATCAAAATTTACAATATGTCAAGTAAAAATATTTTCATGATTTTCTCTTCCAATAGAAAATCATGAGAACAATGATTCTGATTTCAATTTATTTTCTTAGTTTCCAAAGTGAAAACTTACTTCTCAGCTTATAACTCTTAAGACTGTTATTTAACAAAAGATTATAAAATTACCTAGAGTGAAGCAATAGACATCCTTACTCTCTTTAAGTTTGTAATCATTTGATATTTAAGACTCTTACTTTTAATACAATTTACTTTGTTCCTTCGATGATTAAGCGTGGACGAAATGATACCAAGCTTGATACTGCACTATTGTGTCCTCATACTATTTGGTTATGTCATTCTAGAAATAGACTCTTACCTCCATGGCTTTCGAGTATATGGTTCTAGAACCTTTTTCCAACTCATCTTGAAGCATCCTTAGCATTGTCTTGAGCGTGGCTAGACCACTGATGTACTTCTGCATATTTTCTGTACTCAACTGCAAGTCATCATTGGTGGCATCTTGCATTACCTGCTCCACGTACCTATTGATCTCCAGCAAGGCTTGGCTCTTCTTAATGGCTTGAGTGAGGGATCTGATTGAAGGTATCATGTGTGTCCTCACTATGGAATCCAGACTCTTGAAAAACCGTGCATAGGAAGCCTCAATGCTAGTGATGAGTAGAGGGAGCTTCTCATAATTCTGGATCAACATCTGAATCCGTACTTTGTCGAGCTCTACCTGCGGCTTCATTATCTACTACCAGTAAAGTGAGGCTCCCTTGTATCTCATTGTCCATTTTTGTACATGCGTAATAGTAGCATGGATTTCTTTGAGAGTTTGGGAAATCTTCATGCACTGTTGCTGTAAACCATATAGATGGACAATCTCCATGTGCACGGTGAAAAATATGTCATATAGTTTCTGCAGGGTGGTCTCAAGAGTCGATACTTCAACAAGTATCTCTTTTCTCATTTCTTCCATAATGAATCTTGCAGATTGTTTTGTCCTCTGCCTCGCCTCTTGCAATTCCTTTTCCATCCAATCATTCTCTGCTAACAAGAAATTGACAGTTGAACTTGTGGCTTCTGTATAAGCCTTAGAAGCATTTTCCATGGCAGTTGGATGTATTCTAACATTTGAACCAATCAAACTTTCCTCTATGTGTGCAAGTGACATGTGATCATTTGGGAGCTACTTTGTTCATGCCTATACAATCCTTTTCTGTGACTCATCAAATGACAGATTGTATAAATCCATCACCAGATCATCACGAAGGACAACAACCTCTCCTTTCTCACTTAAGACTAGTTCTGATTTGGGAGGTAGTAGAGACTGACGGGCCACCTTGAATGTTCTCGGCATGAGGTCGGTATCTTGGTCCTATGGCTCCTGTTCAACTCCATATTTGTTTCTTCAACCATCTGCTCAATTTGCGAAGAAAATTAATGAATCTGCATGTGCTCACCCACTCTTCATCTGCTAGATACTCTGACTCCTCAATTTGTGTAGGTGAAGTTTGTTCTGTCATTGCATATTTCCTTTCTTCCTGCTCCTGTTTCTATTTCTCTTCGCTTTCTCTCCTTCTTAGCTCATGCTCTTCTTTCAAATTCTTCTATGTTTCCTACAACTTCCTCTCTGCATCCTCCAACCTTTTCTTCTCTCTCTTCCTTCATTCCACTCTCCTTATGCATTGTTTCCTCTTCGCCTCTATTTCCAAATATACTTTCTCAATGAGAGGATCTTCTCCACACTTGTAGATTTTCTCAACCTCTAGGTTCTTCCTCTTGCCTTTGTCTTGTGCTAGTTTACTGCTCAATGTTTCTATTGTTGTTGTTGCTTGTAGATTTGGTTTCCATTCTATATCCATGCTGACCAGTTCATTGATCTTAGAGGATTTGTAACAATACCTCTAAGGGTCCTCCTCTACCCAATGACATGCCCCATGGATCCACGAATAATACACCTTCGCATAAGGGTTCTTTCATATGCAGTGGGGATCATACGGATTGAAATCCTTGATGTGTGTTATAGACATTTTTGGACACTACAACCCCAATCATAAATGTACATAAACAAAGGGCTCCTAAGTCCCTAAAAGTGTTGCTTCACACCCTAAAAGAACAAGGTCAGCTGATTACATCATCTCCCAGAAGTTCTCCACAGAAAACTGCTCAAAACTGGTCAAAACTGGACCATACTGAATGCCTAATGCAGAGGGTGCGATGCATCTCACCTAATACACACGGAAGGTGCGATGCATACTGAAAATTCCTTCTACAGGGTGCAATGGACGAGAATAGACAAGTGGCGGAGACAATTTGCTAAGTGGATGATCAAGGAATCTTCTAGAAACTTCTCATATGACACTTGCCCCTCAAAATTTTCTCAAGGATGAGTAAGAGATCAATGAAATCTCCAAGTGGAACCAAGAAATATCAGAGAGAGGACACTAATCAAAAACCTAGAATTGACTCACGCCTTTGCAAAAATCTATATATGGATCTCTCATCCCAGAGATCCAGAGGTTGGAGGCTGGAATCTTGTATCTTGTAGAGAAGTGCTGTTGGTTTTCTGGTGAAACTTCATAGTGTTGGGTGA
>APFE031579574.1:8638-29222 GCA_000404065.3 Pinus taeda | reverse complement strand
GCATTTCACCCGACATCAAAAGATTAACGACCTCATGCTTTAGGGGGTAACTGTTATAGACATTTTTGGGCACTACAACCCCAATCATAAATGTCCATAAACCAAGGGCTTCTAAGTCCCTAAAAGTGTTGCTTCACACCCTAAAAGAACAATGTCAGTTGATTACATCATCTCCCAGAAGTTCTCCACAGAAAACTGCTCAGAACTGGTCAAAAGTGGACCATACTGAATTCCCAGTGCAGAGGGTGTGATGCATCTCACCTATTACACACGGGAGGTGCAATGCATACTAAAAAGTCCTTCTACATTTACATTCCAAAAATCGACACACGAGATAATTTTCCCAGACTTCTTTCATACAAGAACAAGGTTGGAGACCCACGTGGAATGTCAAACTTTGTATATGATCTATGCATCCAACAACCTAGTAAGCTCTTTCTTTATGAGGGGTTCAATCGATGGATGTACTTTCCTTAGCTTTTGTTGATATGGCTTGATCCCTTCTTTAATTGGGATGATATGTTGGATGATCCGCATGTGATAAGTTTTCAAATCATCATATGTCCATGTGAACACATCTCGTTACTATTTGAACAAGCAGATAAAGGCTTGCCTCTCTTTCTATGTACAACATGTACCAAGATTGACAAACTTTAGATCCTGCTCTATTTTGAGGTTTATCAGTTCGTGCCTCATGGTGAAACTGTGGGTCTTACTGTTCCTTGGCCCCTGGAACCATTCTTGAAATTCATATATCTTTTCCAATGATGCCACACCTTTTGTGATAATGTGGCCTTTCATGTTACTAGCTTCCACTTGTAAAGAACACTCATGCTTGTCATCATGTATCGCTGCATCTCTGAAGTCATCAGTGTTGGCCATGAAATGCAGTATCTGTTGATCATCATTAAACATGCACAATTTAGTTATGTTGTCTGAGATAGATGGTTTGTACAAAATTTCAATAGTAAATCTATCCCTAATTGATGACATTCTCGAAGTTGCATTTTCCAGTGCATTGGTAGCTACATTACGTGTACATGGTACACCAATGATATCAAATGCTTGGAAGTTTGAGATTAGTCTCCATACCTCTTGTTGGTAACTTTTGAGATGTGGTGATAAATAGTGAATGGTGTTATGTACCTACCGTACCACTATCTCTGAATCACTTACCACTTTGAGTATCACCACATTGAGGCTGATGGATTTCTACAATTCGAACATGAGTGCTTCATATTCTGCTACATTGTTCGTGCACTTAAACTCCAAACGAATTGATACCAGATGCTTCCTTTTGCAAGGGTTGATCAGAACACACCAGGCTCCTAAGCCATCATGTGTCTTTGATCCATCAAAGTACATGCTCCACAACTCATCTGTACATGGACCGCTTGATGTGCTAGTACAACTGCTACTACTACTACTATTATTGGTATAATGTGCTGTACAAGTTTCATTACCATTAGTTGGGCAAGGAAGGAGTCCTAACTACATGTCTGTTGGGGTTGGAGCTGGTCATGCAGGATAACACCCCAGTGTTGTCTCAAGGAGGTAGTTTCTTAACATGAGTTCTGTGAAAGCCAACAATTCATTGTTGCCATTGATGGGAGTGACATTATGTTTCATGTACCTCTTGGGTTCTACTTGGATCTGGTTCCACTTGCCTTGTATGGAAGCCACATGTGAGACCAGTTTGTAGCAAAATATCCATCTAGCTTGCTGGATCAGTCTCTCCTGAGTAATAGACCATATGCTTCCGGTATGTCCACAACAACTATGTTGATGCATTGGTGAACTCGACTATCACACAATAGTTGGATGATTACGTCTCACAGTTCACGAATGGATGGTACCAATGTTCGATCAAGTTGGATGATTCGCGTGGATGTCTCAATCCATTGTACACTGATATTCTTAGCAATGGAGAGTGACATGACATTGGCCGCCATGCCGAAATCAACCAAATAGTTGTGAACATTGCAGTTGAAAAATTAAAATGAAATTAGGAATGGAGGGCAACCTGAGTTTGCTTCTTCCATCCGGAGTGTATTGAGCACCATGGAAATTGATCCAGGAGGTGTTCTTTCTCCCTCACTAGTAGAGGTTTTGCTGTCTACTGCAGTCTATCCCAATGCGCATAGCATAATATCTCGCTGACTCTGGATCTTGGCCAACTCGAACAAACTGATGTTTGCCCAAGTTTTCTTCATGTCATCAACAATGTTGTAATCCAAAGGTGGAAGAATCACCAAGGTGCCTGGGGTAAAATGAGTGTTCATGTTGTTTGGCAGAGTGTTTTGCAGCTTACTGCTTATAGATGTGCTTTTGTTTGCCATTGTATTCCTGGACTTGCTTTGTATTTTCTTCTTTGGGGTGGCTAGTGGATCGATCTTCCTCATCAACAGTCTGATATTTTCTTATATCACCCCAAGTGTGGGGGGAGCCCCTTTACTCCTAAGACTGTAATGGTCAGTTTTCTTTCAAGGCTGCTTCTCAGTGTTCATCTTTGACATCACTTGCAAACACTAATACACATTCACCACATGCCTAGAGCTTGATGGCTCATCAGGTGAAACCTCTTCATCATTGTTAGTGTCTTCTAATTTCTCCCACATATTGCTTCGTGCATCGAATGTACGACTGAAGAAATAATTTGTAACTCACTTCTAGCCCGAACAAGAGTTCTCGAGATGATGTTCTTCGTGGAAAGAACAAAATTTATGATTTTCACACTGTTTGAGCTAGAACACAGGCTTCTGCACAGTTTTTTAAACGAACTAGCTGGTGCTTGATGAGATGCTTGCTTGTCTCTGCCTAGGTGGGTGACTACTTGCAAATGTGTTCATTTTACATTGTTTTAGTTCAGACATTTTAGTGGTCAAGCTCTTGACAAGATGAGTGAGGGTCTCAATATCGGTTGCTTCCTTATCTCTACCCTTGCTCACCATTACTTGGGACTTCCTACTTGCATCCTTGGAGTCCTTTTCTGATTCATCATCCTTGATGACTCCAAATGCACGCAGGTCTTTCTCAACATCAATAGCCTCTTCATAATTTTCCAACAATGTTGGTTTTGCGGCTTGCTTGACAAATTGCACAATGTTGGTTTGTAGTGTGGATGTGTAGTAATTAGCAGTGATGGAGTCATGAGGTTTAGTGTCTGCTGCAAACTTGTTCAATATACGTATAAATCTCTTATTGAAATATTTCACTTTCTCTTTTACCTCCATCTTGAGGCTTCCCAACTCTTTGAGTAGCATGGCTGGGGTCTTGACATCAATAAACTTCTTAAGGAACATGCATTTGAATGCAACCCAGTTCTGTATAGAGTTTGGTGGAAGGCTGTGATACCAAGCAGCTGCGTGACCATCCAAGGTACATGGGAACAATATACATGCTACGTCATCATAACATACCTCAAGGGTCTGTAGTTGTAGGTAGAAGTTGTCTAAGTGGTCTTTTTTGCCTTCATCGTGCTGTCAGAGTCAAACTTGATGTTCATTCTCTCTGCTCACCTTGGCATCTTATGTAGAATGATCGGGAGAGCCAATGGTCCTCGAGTCATCCATTCAAGATTTGGGTCAACCATCTCTTCTTCTTCTTCATCCTATTCCTCTCTTTCGGAGTCTGATGGTTTCGGCTTAGAGTCTGTTGGTTCATCTCCATCTCCACCTCCTCTGCTACCTTCCCCTCCACCTCCTACACCAGAGTTCAATCCCAAGATCACAAGAGTGTCTTGTTTTCCTTGCCGAAAGATCGTAGGTTCCTTTTCATGTTCAATAGCTTCTTCTAGACCTTCAAGTGTGGTAAGAAATGATTATTCCATTGATGATACAACAACTCCTATGGGAGCGGCTCTTGGCTTCCTAGATGTGTGTGGAAGATGTTGTTTGTTTGCGATAAGTCTGACTGCTTTCATGAACTGGCGAGTGATGGGACGCGCAAAGTGGAGGTGTTGACGTGAAGTCTCATGTTCAATGCTAAGAGGTGAGGAGTAACCAACTACAGAGTCAAATGTAGGTGAGAGGGAGTGCGAGTTACTGCCTTGACTAGATGTTTTATGAATGAGCGTGAGGGGCATTTCAACCATATACAAATGGCTACTCTCCTTCTAGAGCCATAAATGTTGATGGTGTTGAACCCACCAAGATTTAGGGGATCACCCCGGTATGAAGTCCCAATTAGACCTCACACTATTTGGTATGGGATTCCCATTCGGTATGATGGCCTGGTTGCCATTGTCTTAAGGATTTGCCTCAACTCTTTCTTGTCAGCACAAGAGAGTGGTCTGCTTTGTCTTCGAGAAGTGAGGTTTGTGTGCTTGGTGAGTGTAAGTGTCACTTGTGCCAATGGTTATTTCACTATAGAGGGGGAGGGTGGGAGTGAGTCCCAAGTTGGTTGGTATGAAGTTCAAAATTGGCTAGGAACACACAACACAATAGGACATGCACAACTTCTAGAGGAGCAGTCCACATGGATGCGGCAGTCACAACACACAAGGTAAGATAACACGTACAACACTCAAAGGATGAGTCCAAATGAGTGCAACAGTTGTGATAAAAAGTTTTATGTGAAAGGTTTTTCTGGTGTCTAGGAAAGTTGTCTACATGGGTGAGACAACGTTAACAACATATACAACACATTTCCATTAATAGATTATGTATTACAACAAGTGAAAGAGTTTCGATGTAGAACACAGGTTAAAGCAACATGCATCATAAGTGTTAAAGATTAGTCTTACAACAATTACAATACATGTGTGAAAATGTGTTGGCCTATTAGCAGGCTTACGAATTAAGTGAAAGTTACAAGACACATCATTACACCATACATCACTAACCTTGAGTGCGGGGCATTGAAGCCACTACTTACTCCTCAAAGAAAATATTATAGACTCTCTTGGCTATGTGGGAGGAGATGAGGTTAAAATTCCTTTCATGCAAAAATGAGGGGGTATTTATAGCCAAGGGTGAAACTAACCCTTGTGGTTGTTCAACTACCCTCATGACTATTTGAATTCCATGACTTTTCAACTTACATGATTCTATGTTCAACAAGTGTGTCTCTTGGACTTTCATGTTACATCAAATTGATTGACAACATAGCCCACAGTAGAGATGTGGGCGACATGACTTGACATGATAGTGCTGGTACATTCGTGTTGCTGATGGAATGCTGTTGGGCATGGAATCCCCCCACATCATTGTTTGGGGATCAAAGCCCAGGGTTTGGTCAAATATGTTGTAAGACTCCACGAATTGTGGGTGTGAAGCACAAGATGTACAATGAGTCATAAGGTTGTCTGCCCTAAGTAATGTAATGTAATGTCATGTTGGGCTACCCATGGTCCCTGGACCATGGGATTGTATAAATAGAGCGAGGCTCTAAGTTGTAAAGATAGTGAGAGAACAAGAGATGGACTGATGCAATGATCTAGCAGTGGATAGAGAAGAAGTCTAAGTGTGTTGGGTTGTAGTAGTAGGAAGAGGCTCTACAGCTGAGTGTGTAGAGGCCTAGTAGAGTCTGTAGCTGAGTGTGTGGACCCCTGTAGCTGAGTGCATAGGGCAAAGTTGATTCTGTAACCCAAAAAGAAGAATAATAAAGAGAAGTTTGATTCTAAATTCTTTGTATCTATTTCTGTATGATTTTCTATGCATTTATATTGTTTTGTTTATCGTGCGCACTTATATGAATACTGAACATTGTTAAGTATAATTGGGCTCACACAGATAAGTTAAGTAATCAGATAATCTCAGGTTAATAGTAAGAAACTTTGGTAATAACACAGATCACACCTTGAACAGAGCTGTATGAAGGTAGCATTGCAGACTACGAGGTACTGATAGGTGCGCGTAGTGACGTGCTTGCAGGGTCAAACTACGGAACACCCAAAAACCATCAGACATCTCTAGGGCACGAAAACCTGGTTCTAGCACCCTCCCATACTACTTTGAGTGAGACCTTAGTCCACACTCCACGAACTATTTCTGAAAGGGCTAGTAGTACTAGGATTTGTTTGGTTAAATCACCTCTGAACCTAGGTCAGGTCCATACAAGCCAACAAATGGTTCCGTTGCCGAGACCGGGATCTACATAAGGGATGTCTAATGTTGCACTGCCACTGGAATCCAACAAAGAAAGAAATTGAAGGGTGGTTGGGCAAGAAGATTCACGAGTGTGCGGCGCAGGAAAATAGAAATCCGTGAGTGTCTAGGGAACAGTGGTTGGAGCACTACTTATATACGGAAATCCATGAAATTTTCTTTGCATCCTTTGCTTCTATGTTGTATGAGTGGATCACGAAGCTAGCAGATAATCAAGGAAGGTGTAGGCTTGACAAGCCAATCATGTGGACTCTGAATTAGTGCATAGACTAGAAGCGTTAGGAGATAATATCACAGGAGCTGTGGACCATTGGCTTGATCGAATTATAGGGGGATTTATCACTGAGTTTAGATATGACCATCAACTATAGTGAGGCGGAGTGACGCTGCCTCAAGGGATGGTGAGGTAAGTATATTAAATCTTGGAACACTTGGATTAAGATGCCATTGTGTGAGAAGTGGGTTATGTGAATAAATTAATTTTTGGGACTATGCGAAGTGGGAAGACCTACAGAAGTGGAGGTAGTGAAGAAATAGAAACCAATCCATTAATTTCACCCTCATGGGAGAGCGAGGAAGAGCTCGTGAGAGTTTCTCCGAGAAGCACAGTCAGTCTAATAAAGTAGTGAATTCCACACTTACCACCTCCACCTCCACCACCACCCATCTCACCCTCTTCACCTCCATCTCCACCCACCCCACCTATGCCACCACTGCAGTACAATATGGCAAGTGCGATTAAACTACCAGTATTCAGAGGACTAGGGAATGAAGATCCGGACCAATTCTGGTTCGTGGTAAGGGCAGTATGGGAAGAACAAGTAGTGGATAAAAATATCAAGAAGGCTACGCGAGTAAGCGCATTTCAGGATCGCGTGTTAACATGGTATATCAAGCATTCTAATGACCATCAAAATGCAGGAATCACAGAAATCTAGGTCGCGCTGAACAGGGAATTTAGTAGACCAAAGTCGAGACAATCAATTATTAGGTTTAAGGAGATTGCGATGCTCCCGGGCAAGACCCCCCTAGGATCTGGACCAAATACTGAAGGGTATGATTGGTGAAGCCAATATGACTTTGACAGATGGACAACATCGCACATGGTTTGTAGCGTCACAAACATAGTATTTAAGAATGGCATTGTCACAACAAAAAAATTCCACCCAGGCCGAAGCTTTGGAGATGGAAATGAGATTGCATGAGACCCCTATACAAGACCCTAGTCTAGGAGTCCAACAAATCCACGCGCAACTGAAAAATCTATGTCTGGAGATGCAGAGTTTGAAACATGACAGGACACCTCGGCCAGAGGTGCACGAGGAGGTATGGTGCATAAAATGCAAAGGCCAGGGGCATGACAAGGACCACTGTCCAGTGTCCGTGAATTACTTGGTGAGAGGAGGGCCGATGTTGTTAAGACCTGAGGCACAAGCAGGACCAAGCGTAGCACCTGCCCTATGGTGCATGATCTGTCAGATAGGGGGAAATCACACTACGGATAATTGTCATCTATTGCAGAAGTATATGCAAACGACCCAACAATTGTTTTGTAATTTCTGTAGGTCAATAGGCCATGATGAATGCACCTGCAGAAGCTATGAACTAATGATGGATCAGACTCCTACTTACAGGGTGCAGATTGAAACACGAGCCCTCGACCTAAATGCAGGAATGACACGTTTTGGACTTCAGGGGCACAGATGAGGTTGAGGTGGAAAGGGACTAGGAAGGGGTTGCAGAAAACTAATTTGTTACAATTTCAGAGGGCCAAGGCACTATGCCCATGATTGTATGAACCCGACAAGGACATGTTTGTACTATACTCAGTTTGATCATGAGGCGGAAGACTTCCCTACTTTGAGAGTGAGGTTGTGTGAAAAGGGGTTACTCCAGCCTCTTCTGACTTAGAATTTGTAAATGATGAGGTCTGAGCTGTGCGAAGAAAACTCAAATGTAAACATGATGCTCAAGAGCGGTATGACCATTGGCAATGATAAAGGTAAGCAGTCAGAAGAAAGAGCATGGGTTCACAAGATTCCTACAAAGTAACCTAAATTTGATTTAGAACGCATGAAGGAGACATTCATGGAAGCTAAAAAGAGCTTCATGTAGTCCTCCACCTTAGGTAGTAAGGATCAACTAGAACCAGGGATGGATCCTTCAATGGTCACTACCTTTCTAGAGACATGCATGAAACTGCCATGCGACAATAAGGCAGTGAAAGGACTATAGGAACTTATCACTAGGTGTAGGGGGTCGGGATGTTATAGATTTGATCTAAAAATATAAAATAATGCAAATATAGCCAGAAATAATAAGATAGAAATAGATAGAAATGCTTCTTTATTAATATCAAAACCCTTAGGGTAGGGCAACACCATACATTCACTCCTTAAGTAAGGAGAACACTCCACAAGCCATATGCTTGTTCATATAATATTCCTTGACATCCCTCAATGTGGAGTCTCTAGCCTCTATATAGGCCTCATACATACAATACCATGGATCATTACCATGGTTCCCTCAGTACCATCTATCTAATACCATGGGCCCATTAAATTATTACTAACTACTTGTGGTCGCTTACATGATACGGTTAACCACCTTATTTATTACTATGGCCCATCCCATTATTACATTATTCCCTTGGGTACCTTGGTTTGTACCCCATATTATCCCCCCTAGGTATATAACACGGGAGAACTGCGTGTGGTCTAGAAACTTGGAAAGCATGCATTGCGCATAGGAAGAGAAATGAGGTTGACTGCACAAATCAGCGGGTATGAAATGGATCAGGTGATCTTGAATCTTGGATTGGACGTGAATGTACTGCCAAAACAAACATGGGAGTGCATGGGAAAACCCACGCTACAGTGGTCTCCCATTCAGTTGCGAATGGCAAACCAATAGAAGATCTTGCCCATGGGAAGATTACAAGGGGTAACAATGGATATTGAAGGTGCAAGCGCACAGGTAGATTTTGAAGTGATAGAGATTGTCGATGACAACAATCCCTATCCTGTGCTACTAGGAATAGACTGGGCCGCCGATATCAATGGAGTCATAATTCTGAAGAAGCGCAAAATGATTTTTGAGAAAAAGTCACTACACATAGTAGTACCGCTAGATCCAGCCGAAGGAGCGTGATACACTGAATCAGTGCGCGACGATGATAGTGATGACGATACCGATTACAACTTCAAGATAACTACATGAGAACATAATTGGGTGAATCTGATTGCAGATGGAAGGATTTCATGGGAATGCGAAAGCTCCTGCACTTCATATTCAGATGAAGAAGTAGAGCGATGGTAGAATCAACTGCATGAAGTAACAACTCTTAATTGCAAAATGATGGTTAGATCACTGCGCTGCATGACAACAGAGGTAAGGGATCTTCCTACATATGATGGGTTGACAGCGGTGGATGAATTCCTGAACAAATTTGAAAGCACAGTACCAGAACAACAACGGTTTGATGCTCTGAAGTGGGCACTGCGCATGACACCCACAAGATAATGGGGTACACCTCAGAGAAGTTTTGAGGACTAGTGTGGATGCAAGAGAATGATGCACCTACGATTTGGAAAACCTTAGCTAAGGATGAGAGCTAGTCACCAGGGGTAGAACATCTTGTGCGCCCACCCTTCCCAATGGGTACGGACATATGCCATGTAGACGCACAAGTGCACACCACTCCCTGAATAGAGAATCGGAGCAAAACACAATAGCAGGAAAGGCAAAGCGCGCCAAGGACTATCCACGGAGAAGAATTTGATAGGGTGTGCAAAGTGTTGAACAAGGTTCACCAGGTGAGATGCACTGACTAGGACTTGTGCATACCGGCATTTCGATGGGCCTATACGACCATGTGAAAAACCTTGACCGTGGAAACAATTCCAAGGGTGCAGAATAGAGTAGGGACCATAATTTTTGAAGAAAAATACAAAGAGGAATCCACACATAAGGTGTGATAGTGCGCGAAGCCCAGGATGAAGAAATCACACAGTTGCACGAGGTAGAACACATAAAGCTTTAGGAATCCATTTGGCGAGGGAAGCTTAGACTTCGCGAACTAAAAAAATTCCAGGTACGACTGAGGAAGAAAAGCAATTTGATGGATGCAGAGGTCAAGAGGCTGGAAAACGAGATCAAGCAAGCATGTCTTGTCGATAAACCAAGGATGGCAAGTCAAGGTGTGGATGATCATACCAATGAATTAGAAGACTATCACCTAGAATTTATGACTATGTGGCCATGGCTACGACCGCATCTCACCAAACACAGTAACCAGGGGAGCGTACTACATACGATAGAGCACATGGTGCCGACTAAGGGCAATTGAGGGTTTTTTGCGGACTGTCTTGAGGGGTGAAATGGAGCTCCGCATGGGTGGTGTGACCACTTGACTAGCCATAGGAAGAACAGTCTCAGTGCTCCAGGCAGTTGGAAGAGAGCGCGGGACTATAAAAGAGTCTGCTTCAGATTTGTGATATAAGGGAGGTGCGCGCAGAGTCAGAATGTCGCAAGGTTCACACCCGTGCATGGAGGGGTGCGCTGCCAAGCGGGTAGGCTGGGAAGTGACCGTTGGTGTCACTGTTCATGATGGGATGTCCGATTTGAGGCCAAATGGAGTGGGCGACGAACGTTTAAGACAATAGTTATGGGTAAGATTTTGGAAAATCTGCAGCCAAAAAAGCATTGATGGCCTGGAATAAACAGTCGAATTTGAATTAAAAAAGCACTATAAAACTCCAGGAGCTAGCCACGAGACAACATTTGTTCACTTGAGGCTTGAGTGGTTGAATAGAGCACAGAGTGTTGAGCACCAAGTGATATTTGAGCCCCTAAGTTTGTGAAAGACCACATACAGTAAAGACAAGATGATGGATACCAGGGCAGGTTTGGGCTTTAAAGAAGGAACCACCAGTGAGGTTGCACCGACCCATATGGTACACGATGCTCCCGAGGATACTAGGGTCATGCCAGAAATTCCAAAATCACCTCGGACGCTGAGACCAAATAAAGATAAGTAGACATCGGGATCAGTCTGCATGTCCTCGAGGAGTCCGTGGTTCAATAAGCTATCAATGGAGGAAAAGGGAAAGGCTGTCACCATTGAGACAGATGAAGAGGAGGAGGACTTACTGGCTCTGATTGCAGAGGTATAAGAGGAAGAAGACGTGGAGGTAAACATTGAACCAATGCGCTCTGCAGCAAAATTACCCGAGTATGTCCCTCTGCGAAAAGGGAAAGCTAAGGTACCAAAGGATTTGGATGCAATGAATAGTGCACTCCAGACTCCGTTCCTCCCCGATGGAATTACCTTTGAGGGTCCACTCCTAGGACATGTGCTTACCCTAAAATTTGAAGACTGGGACCTTGCGGACATTAAGAAGTTCCCACACTTAGAGATAAAGAGCCTAATGAAACAAAATATGAAGGGGCCAGTGATAACATTATAAACACGAAAATGGCTGTGCAGTGTGGAGAAGGTCGGGTTGCTTCATCTACTATGGATACCACACTTTCATCATGTGCCCATCACCATTTTTTTCATCAAGAAGCTGCTTTGCCTGGTGCATGATGAGTACTTATGGCTGGAGGAGCCTATTCCCATCACGACGGATCTCATCCATATAATTTCTCGACTTGATTGTAAGGGAAAGGACCCTACGATGATAGTAGGAAAAAACAGCGATTTGGCTTTCGCAGAAGCCATGAAGAAAAAATATAAGCGCGAGAAGAAAAAGAGAGGTTACGCCATCAACAGTATCAAGGATAAAGGGGTGTGCATAGCCACCCAACTCCTTGTCGGCAAGGTAATGAGAAAATGTTGTAGTGATGAATTACCAACACTGGTAGTTACGTTGGTCGAACAATGCACGGAGGGGGTCTAGTTCAACTGGGCCAAGTTCCTTTCCGAAGAATTTTTACTCAACTACAAGGAGGCCCAAAAGCAAGGTAAAACCTTCCATTATGCATGGTTTCTCTTGTCCATCTTGTTGGTAGCAGGAGAACTACGGGACGACAGTCAGTTCTTGAGCATTGAGCATGACTTACCAGAGGCTGTGAAGTACGTGTCGCTCTGGGCTACCAAGGATGTGAAGTAGATTCATGATACAAAGATCTTTTGGGTGCTCATGGAGGCGAGCATCTGGATGTGGATTAATAGGAGGCTGCGCTTGTCACTGATAGTGCACAATAGTCTGTGGAGCTTTGCAGACTTCAAGGCGGACATGCAAAATATTTACATTAGGGTGTGTTGGCTAAGTGGGGCCTGACCTAGGTTCAAAAGTGAATTAGCCAAGAAAATCCCAGTACTACTGGCCCTTTCGGCAACAGTCCATGGAGCATAGACTGAGGTCTCACCTGAAGTGGTATGGGAGGGTGCTAGAACTGGGTTTCTTCACCCTGGGGATGTCTGATATGAAGTGATTTTAATGTGGCCCAACCTTTGCGCTTACTACGCTACGAGCACTAGCGGGCACCCTGCACCCTACGATACTGTCTTTGCGCAGTTCTAGCTGCAACACGACCCATGTTATTAGGCTCTGTTAGTTGATTACTTAGATTATTTTCATATATAAACATCCATACAAGTAATTATCAATTGCGCGCAATAAATAAACAAAGTAAAAGTAATGTGTAATAGTAAAATACAGATTCAAGAACAGATGCACAGAGTAAACTTCTCTTTATTAACTGTCAATCCCAATTATAGACTTGACTCCGCCCTATGCACTTAGCTGTAGGGGTCTGCACACTCAGCTGTGGACTCTACTAGGCCTCTGCGCACTCAGCTGCAGAGCCTCTTCCTACTACTATGACTTAGTACACTTCAAATTCAACTCTTATCTCTGACCATGCCTTCGCTATTCTCTTTATTATTCACTATCTTTACACTTAGAGCCTCACTCTATTTATACAATCCCATGGTCCACGGACCATGGGTAGGACGACATAAATTTACATTAAATTACAATATTTTAGGGTAGACAACCCTATGAATCATCCTAGACTTCATGCTCCGTGCCCGCAATTCGCAGAGTCTTACGATCTTATTGACCAAAACTTGGGCTTTGAGCCCCAAAACATGCTACGGGAGATCCCATGCCCATCAGGCCCCCAACAAAATCATTATGACTCATTCTGAGTCACTTTGCTGGTGTGGTGATCTTGGCACGGAGCCCCTCCAACCATGCCTGTGTTGCTCGAAGGTCCGCAATGCACTCTTCTGCCATTTGCTGGATCTGCTCTACTCTTTCGGCCGAATGCTTACTGTCGCGGGAAAATTTCTGACTTAAATCATGCATTACCTTCATCTTTGTGAGCTTTCCTTCGATAGTAGTAGTGATGAGGAAGGCCTCATCAATCCAACGCTAGATGCGCGCTTTAAGTACTGCCTATTTCTATCGCGTGGTATCCACCTGTTCCTTTAATGCCTTCACCTGCTGTAGCTTTGCTAGCTGTTGGGTCAGGACAACTATTTGCATTGTGCCACACACACTGTCATATTGTACTTGAAGCTCCCGCACCTCTGTTTCCAGGCGTTGCATGGTGGGTTCCTCCTATAAGGAAGTGAGGACCGCAAAGGACTCTTCCAACATAGTAGTATAGTTATGCATTGCTTGCCCTATTTCCTCCAGCCCTTTTTGGATAACACCAACGCGTTGTTCGCTAACTTCCAGGGGTGTGGACAACTGTGCCTTTAATCGCAGTTCGACAATCTGAAGGTTGAGGTCCAGCTGTATCCTCATTGCTTCCTCCTTTGCCTCATGGAATCCACTAGCCAATTGGTGAATTTGCACTCCTACTAGTAGATCTGCCGTGATTTCTAGCTCTAGAACATGGTGACATGCTTCCTCTACCATTTACTCTAGCTGTTGATTCTGCACCAGTACCTCATCGCATTGTAGACTAAGCTGCTTGATGTTGATTCTCTGTTTGCTGACCATCTCTACTGCACTGCCTTCCCTAGTGAGGAGTTCTACTGTTGCTCCATCCTATAGTTGGTATGATGTATCCTGCGGGAGGGCAACCAAGTTTAGGCCAAGTCCCTTGATCTAGCCCACCGTGGCTCTATCCTCCATGATTTTTGCTGTTAGTGCTCCTTTCAGTAGCACGATGGTGTTAGCCATTTTGGCCCATAGCAACTGCTTCGTTGTCAATGTACCTGTGGTACCGTAGGCTACTATCATTCCCTCTAGTGGGGGCTGCACCTAAAGTTCCTGTAGCTGGGACCTCAAGGCCCCCAACACATTTTGCTGCTCCATCATCGCTTCCTAGAGCACGTCCCTGGTGACCTCGTGAATTGTGTCGCCGATGTCGTAGAGGTCACCCTTTGTCAGTGTAATAGGTTCACTATCCAGTTTGGAAGCCTTGGTCTTCTTCTGTGGGCCTGCCCATTCCATACAGCATGGCCATTTTAGTTGTGTAGATGTCATGCTTGGGTGCTCGTCTTCTGCTGTGTCTTCTTTTACCTGTCCTGTGGTCAGGTCCAGGCCTCCTTTCACCCGTGTCGTGGTGGCCCCTATTGCCTGTGTTATTGCTGCTTTTTTGGTGGTCTTGGTTTGCTCTGTAGAGGCCTTTGCTGCCTCACAAACATCTCTTACCTCTGCGGGCAACTGCTTGTTACACTTCTACTGAGCTAGCAGCTTGGCGGTATCCTTCTATTTTTGTACTACTGCCTTATTGCGCACCACCAGATCTGGGGCACACCACTCGGGAGGTTATGAGTTGAGCAAGGCAAAAATGGCATCATCAATCACGATGAAAGGAAGTTTGGTCCAGTTCTGTGCTGGATCCTTACACGCCTTAATATACACATTGTGCATATTCGCCTTGGAGTCTACAAAGCTCCGTAGACTAGTGTACAATGTAGGGGATAGGTGTGGACTTTTGTTGATCCAAATCTGGATGCTCGCCTCCATGAGCACCTAGAAGATCTTAGTCTTGCTGATCCTTGTGGTGTCCTTCGTAGCCTAGAGCGACGCGTATTTTTCCGCCTTTGGCAAGTCCTTTTCAAGAGGAGGGAATTGATTGTCCTCAGGAAATTCCCCGATCACCATAAAGATAGACAAGAATAATCACACGTAGTGGAAGGTCTTGCCCTGATCCTGAACTTCCTTACATTTGGCTAGAAATTCTTCATAGAGGAATTCAGCCCAGTTGAGTTGGACCCCCTCTGCGCATTGTTCGGCCAGCATGACGACCGTTGCTGGTACCTTGCTGTCGCGAAAGTTTCTCATCACCTTCTTGACCATCAGCTAGGTGGCGACGCGCACCCCTTTGTCTGGAATGCTACTAATTACATAGCCTCTGTGCTTCTTTTCCAACTTGTATTTCTTCTTCATGGCCTCTGCGAGCGCCAAATCTCTGCTTTTGCCAACTATTTTTGCAGGGTCCCTTTCCTCATAGGGAAGCTGAGAAATCCTATGAATAAGCTCCGTCGTGATGGGAATGGGTTCCTTTAGCCACAGGTACCCATCGTGTACCAGGCAAAGCAACTGACTGATGAAAAAGATTGTAATCGGTGTGCGGTGAAAATGTGAATCCATAGTAGGTGGAGTAGCCCAGCCTTCTCCACACCGCGCAACCATTTCTGCAGTTCTAGCATTGTAACAGACCCCTCCTTGCTTTGTTTCGTGAGGTTTTTAGTCTGTACATGTGGGAAATTTTCACTGTCCACGAGGTCCCAATCTTCAAATTTCATCATGGGCACACGGCCCAAGACTAAGCCTTCAAACATAATTCCATATGGGAGGAGTGGGGTCTGGAGTGCACTCTTATCGGCATCCAAATCCTTGGGTACTTTTTCTTTCCCTTTCCGCAGAGGGACATACTCGGGAAGTTTTGCTGCAGCGTGCACCAGCTAGATGTCTTCTTCCATTTCTTCATCAGCCTCTATCTCCTCTACAAAAGCCTAGAGGTCCTCCTCCTCATCTGTCTCAAGGTTAACAGTCTTGCCCTTGTATTCCATAGAAAGTTTACCAAACCACAGATTTCGCGAGGACATGCGGACTGGTCCTGCTGCCTGTGTATCCATCTTGGGCCTCAGCATCTGGGGTGATTTTGGAATTTCCGGTGCATCCCCCACCTACACTGTAGGGCCCTATGTGGCTTCCTTAGTGGTACTTTTGACAAAACCCACACTTCTCCTGGTAGTTGTCATCTTGTTTGAGTTGCCTTTAGTTGTTCGCGACTTTGGAGGCTCAAACACCGCTTGGCACTCAACATTATCTTGTGCCCAACCTTGGTAGTTTTATATCGTCTTTCGAATTTGAATTTGATTGTTCCCCCCATTTCTGAGTCATTAATGCATTCTTGGCGACAAATCGTCCCAAATCTAGTTCTGACTTCGTGTCTTAATTTCCCGCCACTTGCTCCTCTTTGTCTTAAATTGGACATCTTGTCATGAATAATGACACCAACGGTCACTTCCTAGCCTACCCGTGTAATAGCACAGCCCCCTTTGCGCGGGCGCAAGCCTTGTGACATGCCGATCCTCCATGCAACCTCCTTTTTGCACAGCTTCCTTACATACTCTTTTATAGTCCTGTGCTCTCTTTCAACTACTTGGAGTGTTGAGACTGTGCTCCCTATGGCTAGTCAGTTGGTCGCACCACCTGTGTGAGACTTCAATTCACCTCCTAGCCTAGTCTGTGGGCACTCCTCAATTATCCTTGTGATAGTTAGTGCCTCAATTTCTTCCTTATGTGGTGTGCTCCCCTGGCTACTTTGTTTGGTACGTTGTGGTCATAGCCATGGTAGGAGAGTCACAAATTCTCAGCGGAAATCTTCTAATGTAGTAGTATGGTTGTCCGTATCTTGTCTTGTCATTCTTAGTTTATCGAAGAGACATGCTTGTGTGATTTTGTTTTCTAGTGTTTTGATTTCTGCATCCATTAACATGCTTTTCTTCCTCAATCATACCCAATCTTATTCAAGTTCACACAGTTTAAGGTTCCCTCACCGAATGGACTTGTTGAATCTGCATATGTTCACCCTCGCGTAGCTGCATAATTCCTTTGTCCTCATCCTCGTGTACTATCCCAACTATGGGAGCTATTGTGTGAGGATTACTTTCCTCCAAAATTAGGGTCTTGACTCTACTCCTCAGCTTCAGAATCATCTCCACGCTCAGGTTTTTGCACATGGCCCTATAAGCCCATTGAACTGTTGGCACGCGCAGGTCCCAATTAGTTTGTATCGTCTGGTGAACCTTGTTCAGGACTCCGCACACCTTACTGGATACTTCCACATGGAATGTTTGTGGTTTGCATCGCCTTTCCTGCTGCTGTGTCCTATTTCAATTTTCGATTCTGAGTTTGGGGTGTGCTTGTGTGGGCTGCCCAGTGCATGTGTATACCCATTGAGACAGGTGGGTGTGAAAGTTTCTCCATCCTTGTTGACCTATTTTTGTTCGAATCTGGTGGCTTCCAAACTATAGGCACATCATCCTTCTATATCCACACCAGTCCTCAAAGTTTCCTTTATGTGTACCCCACCATCGTGCGGGTGTTGTGCGCAGTGCCCACTTCAACACATTGAACCGCTACTCTTCCGATACTGCGCTTTCAAATTTTCTTAGGAATTCATCCACCACTATCAATCCGTCATATGTCGACATCTCTCTTGCCTCTGTTGTCACGCAATGCAATGATCTAACCATCATGTTACAATTCAATGTCTTCACTTCATGCAACTAATTCTTCCATCGCTCTACTTCTTCGTCTAAATCCAAAGTGCAGAAGCTTTCGCGTTCCCACAAGATCCTCCCATCTACAGTCAGATTCACCTAATACTAGTCTCACGCAGTTATCCTGTAAATACAATCAAGATCATTTTCCTTATCATCATTGCACACAGGTTCAGTGTAGCATGCTCCTTTAGTTGGGTCCAGTGGGACTACTACACGTAGTGACTTTTTCTCGAAGATCATTTTGTGCTTCTTTAGGTTGATGACTCTATTCATATCGATGGCCCAGTCTATTCCTAACAGTGGGAGATAGGGATTGTTGTCATCGATAATATCTATTACTTCAAAATCCGCTTGTGCGCTCTCGCCTTCAATATCAACTGTTACCCCTTGCAACCTTCCCATGGTCAAAATCTTCTGTTGGTTCGCCATTCGTAATTGAATAGGGGACCATTCTAACACAGGCCTACCCATGTGTTCCCATGTTTGCTTCGGTAATACATTCACATCCGAACCTAGATCTAGGATTACCTAATCCATTTCATACTCACCAATCTGTGCAGTAAACCTCATTTCCCTTCCAGTGTGCAATGCATGCTTCCCCAATTTCCAAACTACGCGTGGTTCTCCTGACCCCGTGCACCTGGTGCTCAGTTCCTGTAGTCCTTTAATTGCCTTGTTGTCGGGTAGTAGTTTCATGCATGTCTCCAGAAAGGTAGTGAGCATTGAAGGATCCATTCCTAGCTCTAGTTGATCCTTACTACCTGAAGTGGAGGCCTCCACGAAGCTCTTCTTAGCTTCCATGAATGTCCCCTCTGCACATTATAAGTCAAACTTGGGTTCCTTTGCAGGAGCCTTATGAAGCGACTTACTTTCCTCTGGTTTCTTCCCTATATCCTCTCCCATGGCCATACTGCTTCTGAGCATTATGTTTACATTTGGGTCCTCTTCGTGCAGCTCAGATCTCATCATTTGTATATTCTAAGTCGGGGGAGGCTAGAATATCCCTTTTTCACGCATCCTCGTGATCAATGTAGGATAGTCTATTGTTTCACGATCAAAATGAGCACAATACGTACAGGATATCCTCATCAAGTTCGTACAATCATGGGCATAGTGCACCAGTCCTCCACAATTGTAACAAATTAATTGTCTACAACCCCTTCTTGGTCCCATTCCACCTCATCCTTGACATTGCCCTTGAAATCCAGCATGCACAATCCCCACATCTGGGTCAAGGGCTTGTGTTTCCGTCTATATCCTATAGGCAGGGGTCTGATCCATCATTTGCTCGTAATTGCGGCAAGTACGCTCATCGTGGCCTACTGACCGACATAAATTACAAAACAATTGCTGGGGTGTCTGTGTATACTCTGCAACAAATGACAATTATCTGTCATGTGTTTCCCTCCTATATGACAAATCATGCACCATGAAATGGGTGCCACGCTAGACCCTACCTATGCCTCCGGTCTGCATTGGCCCTCCTCCTACCAATTAGTTCACGAACATTGGGTAGTGATCCTTGTCATGGCCTTGGCCTTTACATTTTATGCACCATACTTCCTCGCACGCCTCTGGCTGTGGTGCCCTATCTTGCTTCAAACTTTGCATTTCGAAACACATATTTTGTAATTGTGCGTGGATTTGTTGAACTCCCAACCTAGGGTCTTGTATCGGGGTCTCATGTAATCTCATTGCCATTTCCAACGCTTCGGCCTGGGTAGAAAGTTTTTGTTGTGACAGTGTCATCCTCAAGTGCGGTGTTAGAGATGCTACAAACCATGCGTGATGCTGCCCATCTGTCAACGTCATATTGGCTTCGCAGATCGTACTCTTTAGCCGTTGATCTAGATCCTAGGGAGTCTCACTCGGGAGCATCATGATTTCTTTAAACCCGATAATTGATTGTGTTTCTAACTTTGGCCTACTAAATTCCCTGCTATCTGTGTTCTGGATCTCTGCTATCCCAATGTTTGGGTGGTCGTTAGAGTGCTTGATATACCATGTTAATGCACGATCCTGCAACGTGCTCACCAATGTAGCCTTCTTAATATTGTTGTCCATGACACCTTGTGCTTCATATACTGCTCTTACCACGAACCAAAATTGGTCCGGATCTTCATTCCCTACTCCTCTGAATACTAGTAGTTTTATCACTCTCACCATACTGAACTGTGGAGGTGGTGGAGGTGGAGTGGGTGGAGATGGAGGTGAAGGAGGTGAAGTGGGTGGAGGTGCTAACTGTGGAATGCACTACCTTATCAAACTGACCGCACTTCTCGGAGAGACCTTAGCGAACTCTTCCTTGCTCTCTCACAAGGGTGAAATTAAGGGACTGTTTCTTAATTCTCCACTACTCTTGTAGATCTTTCCGCTCCACGTAGTCCCAAACATTAATGTATTCACATGACCCTTTTTTCACACAATAGCATCTTAATCCAAGTATTCAAGGACTTAATATACTTACCTCGCAGTCAGGGAAAATTTTAAGAACCCCCCTAAATTTACATGTATAATAAATGGGCGAATCTCCATGGTCTATAGGAAAAATGGAAGGTGATTTTATCAATATTATGATATGTATATATAATTTTTTGGCGAATCTCTCACTAGGCATGGCGAATATTTTACTCAATTATAAAATCTTGTGTTTATTGAATACACAAATGAAATCATTGCATTTCTTTAAAATACCTTTTGAAATCAAAATTACCGAAATTACATATCGATAATCTAGTGGGTGTAAGATAAAATTCACCCGTGCCATTCA